>VWYO01000330.1:264545-281239 GCA_013400275.1 Rhadina sibilatrix
TTTTTTTTTTTTTTTTTTACCAAGACCAGTAGGAAGAGAAGACCTAGCAATTCACCAGCTCAAACTTATCCTTCCTTTTTAAAGATTATACAATCACAACAGGAAATATTTTGAAATGGTCACACTAATCACAAGACAGAGTACATTTTAGTCTGAACATGTGTTTATATGGGTCCCCTATTTTTAGGTTGCATCACATGCCAACACCTTGCCATTGCCATTTGTATTAATAATGGGGTTTTTTTCTGGTAATTTTGTCCCATTTCTTTATACACCTAATGCAAAACAACATTTGGAAAATATGCTGATTTTACCTTAGGTCCTCAGAAGGCATCCAAATATTTTAGGAATCAGTCCTCAGCAGTGGCATCCCTGACTAGTTTCCCTGCACCCTTCTGCAAAAGCAAAAGCAAATGCAAACTTGTCTGCTGCTGCCAAAACTGTCCATGACAACGTAGCAACAATACTTTGACCAGTATGTCAGTGGCCTCCCCACAATGCCACGATATCCAAAGCAATATGACTTTCTAGATTAGAGTAAGGAGCCACCATGCTGAACATGCCTGTGTAAAAGGATCTGACACTCCAAAACCATTTCAAAAGTGCTGGGATGAATCGGACTGAAGGCAACACTCACAGTGAGCTTCCTCATTATCGCTCCTGCAGAGAGCCATGTCAATAAGGAGATGAAAAAGTTAATGACTTCTTTGTACTTCTTTGTGAAAAAGCCTCTTTGCAATTACAAGAGGTAGATGATTTCAAATCAGGTTTCTTTTGAGAGTTGGCTGGATTGACAATAGTTGACAAGACTGTAGGTGCGTTCTTGAGGATGATAAGCAGAATGTCTTCAATTCCAGTGCTCTCTCTCACTTGCTCAACGCCTTACAAAAAGTCACTTTCCTTCTCTGATATAGTTTTTTCTTTAAATAATACTAATATTTTTTGCACAACTCAGTTACCTTGCTGCTGATGGTTCAAGGAATATTAGTGTCTTGCTTTGTAAATGCTACAAGAGTTATAAGGAGAACATTTTAAGTGGCTTTTGAAATTGAGTACTTCTTTGAACTTTAAATGATGATATTATGAGGCTTCCTAAATCAATTATCAAAATTTTTTAAAAAGTGTTTATTTATAGGTAGTGGATTTTTTTTTTCTGCATGAAATATAATAATGTAATAATATCCTAAGAGGAAAAGTCTCCACAAACTGCAGGGTACTGTAGGATTATTTGGTTCTCAAATGACTGAATACCTCAGAATATATAATCAATGCTGGATTGCTGATGTCTTGTTCTTGTTACTAGTGAAGTAACAGTTCAGCTGAAAACCAGACAAAATACTTTCTTTAGAAACTGGGTGTAAAAGAGATTGTGGTTAGAGTTGCTCAATCACAAAAAAAAAAAAAAAAAAAAAAAAAAAAAAAAAGACACTGTAGAGCAGTAAGTACCTAGTGCAGTTAAAACAGAATGTAAATCCACAGAGAGAGCACAGTGCAGCACCATCCACATCTACTCTGCCTCGTGTTGTAGAAATGTAAGTTTCTACACCTGTCTGCTGAGGAGTTTCCATGGCCCCATCTGAGATGTCCCCACCTCATCAGCTCATAATTAGAAATTTTACCATGAGGTACAGAAAATCAAGACACTGAGCAGCAAGAAAGCTAGACAGAAACACTTTTGTCACTGAGAAACCTTCAGTTTTTGACACTTTGTGAAGGGTTTCAAGGAGACTTCTAGATACCCCTTAAATTTCTGCTGCAGTGAGATGTCTGCCTCCGTCTTATCTCATAAAACCCAGAAGTATCCAAACCAGCAACAAGAGTACTATTCACACTTCATAAATATCACACAATGGGGATGTGGGAGATATGAATTTCTTTCTTTCTTCAGAGTGATGAGATGTAAATCTACACACCCCATCAAGCAGTAGGATTTTCTATTAGTTACTTCACAGAAAATATATAAATTAAGTTGAAATAGGAACTGCATTACAAACGTCTTCTCTTTTCAAGTACTAAACAAACACCACAGTTTTTTTTCTCACCCATGGAATTTATATCCCAGTGGTACCAAGCAACCTGAAACAACTTAATCTGCAGGAGTAAAGACAAGTTGTAGATAAATAGCATTATGATTGATGCATTTCTGCAAGAATGCTTGGTTCCAGTCAGGTCAGGTAAACATCCATAGTCTGTAGGGAGTGCCTTAAGTATCCACCGGACTAGAGGGCATATGGCATTGACATCTTGCTTCTCTCTGTATCCCATGGAGGATGTACTCCAGTAAGTGTTATGCAGCACAAGGAAGTCTTTCCCCCACCTAACAACTGTGGTTCATTTCAGGCCTTCAGCCTGAGGTGGGCATTAGGGGCTTAGTGACTGGGGTTCATAGTTTTGATAATGCCACCTTTAGCAAAAGGTGAGCAGCTGAAGACCTCAGTCTTGAGGTTTTGCACTTAGTGACAACTAAAAGAGTATTTGGGCTCCGAAAGCCTTTTTCAGTGCTAGCATAAAGGTCAGAAATTGGAAGTTCCACCTATGATGAAAGTTTTCTCCTTCAGTGTAGGGATGGAGTGGATCCCAGCAAGTAGGTCAGGCACATGAACATGCAGAGGCCTGATGCTAGGCATATAATGGGAGTCACAAATGCACATTTGCTCTGCCTCTTGAGTTTATGCCCCTTTTGCAGAAGAATCTCTTATGCTTATAGCTGAATCATCCATTGGTGAGCATGGTCCCACACTGGATGGATAGTCTTTATCCTCTGACAAGAATCAGTGTCAGTCAAATAAAAATACTTGCTTTTTCTGCTTTTATTGCAGTCCCAGTTGTTTTTCTCTACTTCAAGAACCCTGGCAGGTCTTCCAGAATGTACTCCCACTCAATCAGTGTTCCAGATCATGGAATTAAAATGTCTTGCTAAACTCTTTGAGAACACATATCCAGTCCCAGCAGACTAGGAAAGACTAGCTTAGAAAAGCTACCTGATTCAACTCCACATTTTTGCACCATTCTCACAGGCAGATATAAGGTACTTGTGGAAGTATGTGAGGGTGAGTTTGGTAAGTGAATGTGATGTTTTCACTGCAAATCACCTGGTTGAGTGTTCATGGATCTTTTCCCTCTGTGACAGGCAGAGGTGAAGTAGGGCTGTTTCTTGTTGAACAAAAATTCCTGATTTCCTGCATTGTTGAGGTGGATGATCTCATGAAGATGAGTTTCAGCCTACAGGGGTATAGGTATCTACTTGCTCTACATCTTTCTAAGATCCTGTACATTTCCCCCCTTCCTGGCTGGAATGGGAGAAGAACAGTATAAAGATCCCATACTTACACTGACTACATTTTCCTGCCAAGGGGGGCGTTTCCACAGGGAAACACCTAGGAGGCCAGGCCAGAGAAAAGGACTCCAGTGAGAATGAAAGCTGTGCCCATGGAGCTACAGGAAGGCTCATGTTAGCCTCAGAGCAAGGACCAACCTAATGTTTTTTTAACAGAACGAGGCTCACAGGAGGAGATTACACACACCTTCTTGCACCAGCACGAGACCTCAGCTATCTCTTGTGACATCCTGTCCCTGCTGGCATGACTAACTCCTATCAGTGGGTATGTGGGTACATCATTGTGAAGGACAAGGTTCGAGGGAAGCAGCGGATGATCAAGTCATTTTTAGTGTTGCGTGGTGACAATACGATGGTATCTGTGATGCAGGCTGTCAAAATAAAACTCTGTCAGAAGGATGAATGAGCAGACTATAAGATTTTCAGTGGTAAGAGACAGACACCACCTCTCCCCCCACTCCTAGAAAGCTGTTGCCAACTCTTCAACTCTATCTTGCTGTTCTGATGAAAAGCCACCCTAAAGTTTTCTTGGCTTTCATAATCTCAGTTGATTGCAAGGATGCACAGATTGACTTATTCACAGATTGTAAATGAAGAAATAAAGCACACGTAGAGATTCTCTATTAAAGAGTTAAGAGAAAGGGGGGAGAAATAAGGAAGTAGCCGTTGAAACAATCTGCTTTTAAGCAAAGAAACAAGTTAAGAAATACTTGATAACATTTAAAATGGTGTATAAACAACACAGAGGAGTCCCAAACTGGGTAGTTTGTTGTTGTTGTTGTTGTTGTTGTTGTTGGTTTTGTTTGTTTTTGGGGTTTTTTTGTTTTTGTTTTTCTGGGGGTGTGAGTGGTCATTACTAGTGGAAACTGCAACAAAAACTTCAGAAATGGAAACATTACACTTTTAGCCAAAAAAACAAGCACTCACCCAGACTGAAACATGAAGGGATTATTTCTAATAAGGAGAAGAGAGGTTGGTTTCCAAACCCTTTCAGTATAGGGTATCACAATTTTTCTATCTAGTTATTTAATTTGAGATCGAGTGGATCAAAGTATATAAAACAGAGTAAGCACATTAAAAACTTTGTGGGATTTGCCACAAAGGACACTGGGACGGTCAGTGTCAAAAAGATAAACACAAATTTATTTGCAAAGAACATTTACATACTCTGTAATTCTGATCTGAGAATGTTCTGTTGGCTTTTAAAAAATTGTACCATATTTGGCTGTTTCTCCACTGGGAAAATACTCCTGTCATTTGTCATGATTGACAGTAGTGATTCAGCAGCAATACCACCTTTGTAGCCCTAACATGTAAAAAAACCTAATGCATAAGAGACATTACAAATGTATTCAAAAAAATGCTGCTGCTTGCAACTGTCTGTATGCCAAAATCTATAGCTTCATTTCTCACCAATATGAGTTGTTGTGGAAAGGATTTAGATTAAGGATGATTTAGGACTAATTAATTTTATAAGTGAAATAAATGTCAATTAAATAAAAAATAGATAAAATGAAAATATTTAATTTTGACATTCAAAACTATTTAGAAGTATAATTGCTGCAAGCTTAACTTTCTGATTCCATATAATCCCATTTAACACTGTGCATGAAACAATAAGGCAGTGAGTAACAGTCTGCCAGATATATATTTACTAGCACTACTGTAAGTTATTTATCTTCAATGCCTTTGATGGCTACACATCAAGAGACTTAAGCTTTGGCTCAAATCTCGAAAAGGGAAATAGGCCCGCACAAGTCTCTACAGCACATTTCTCTGGAGAAGAGCATTGAGAAAATAATGTCCATGCAAAAAGCTCAGCCTGAATCTATTGTCTTCCTCCCAGAAGAAAGTAGAAGGGCACATTGACACTGGGCTGCAGAAATGGAAGGTGAAGGCCAGGGCTTTGTGAAGCACAGTGGAGATAACAGAGAGAACCTGCACCGAGATGCTGGGCCAGGCAATACTTTCTATGAGTCAGTCAATGAATGCTATTCACAGAACTCTGCGCGCACTTGGACTTAGAAGTGAAAGGCTCTGGTATTTCAGTACACAAATGAAGTCTGTGGGTGAGCATGTAGCCTCATCTGTAGGGGAAGGATATGATATGGGAGAATCCAGAAGGGAATGTGGGAGTCCTGGGCAACTGTCAGCCAGAACAGGCATCAAACTTGTTCACTTTATTAACACAGAAGCAAGAAGGTAAATAAAACCCAAAGAGCTACTGCACCCAGCTGCTGTCCAGCTTTTCTTGAAAAGGATCTTTGATCTATATACATGAGTGTATATTTCTCCTCTCTCTCTCAAAAAGTGTGAATTGGCTGGTAAAGGTGAAAGTCCCAAGATAACTAATTTCTAAGAACTGCATAAATTATTTGCCCAATTGTATGAAAGCCTGGAATTCAGACATTTATAATTCCACCTCATGTTTTTTATTTCCTTTCCCTGATTAGTGTAGCTGCATATGGTTTTCTGTGTGTAATGGCCATAATAACTCAGGAGAGGTCTGTAGATGTGTGCAATGGCAATAACGATAACATTCATTATATATTAATCCATTGTGAGTCACACTAAGGAAATAGACTAGTGTTTTATACTGTCTCCAGAGCCACTGGATCCACAGATGTTGGTATTATCTCCCCTTACAGGGCAGTGTCACCATCTCATCCTAACTGTTCAAAATGCCTGTCACCTACCCTTTTTTTTTTCTGTCTGGGGTCAAAACAAGGAAAATGTAGCTCAGAATAGAAGACAAAGTATTTCTTGTGTATACAATATCAGTCTGCAAATTGTACACCAAATCCTGCTTCACCCAACATATGACAGACCCAGTTTACGAATGAACCATATATTTATCTTCCATTGAAGGAAGTGAAAGGGTTTAGCATTCAGTTCTCTTGGGCCCATAGCTGGACAGTAAACTATCTTTAATATATAAGCAGGGCTTTATTTCTAACACCTGGCACACTTTGAATTTCTGGCCAGTTCTTTGAGAACATACCCCTATTTATTTTCTTCAGATTTCCTATAAAGGTTTAAGGTGATGATACATAGAGGGTGTGGACTTTTTTACTTGTGGCAGGTGTAGGCAGGGGAGCATTTACAGCTCCTGTAGCATGTTAGTGTGAACAACAAAATCATTGGCAATGGCAAGCTGCAACACTGAGGTTTTTTATTTCAAACTTGAGAAAGTCAAATCCCCATGCGCTTTTGAAGATGGTAAAGATTTTCAGTTTTGGGCCCCTTACTGCAAGAATGACATTGAGGTGCTGGAGAGTGGACAGAGAAAGACAATGACGTCTGGAGCACAAGTCTTACTACGAACAGCTGGGGGTGTTGAGTCTGAAGAAAAGAGGAGACCTTATCACTCTCTATAACCGTATGAAAGAAGGTTGGAGTCAGGTGGAGGTTGGTCTTTTCTCCCAAGTAACTGATAGGAAAAAAGGAAATGGCCTCAGGTTGCACCAAGGGAGCTTTAGATTGAATAATAGGAAAATTCCTTCATGGAAGGGGTTGTCAGGCATGGGAGCAGGCTGCCCAGGGAAATGGTGGAGTAACCATTCCGTGGAGGTATTTAAAAGATGTGCAGATGTGAAACTTCAGGACATGGTTTAGTGGCAGACTTGGCAGTGCTGGGATAAGGGTTGGACTCAATGATTTTGAAGGTATTCTCCAACCTAAATAATTCTGTTTCTGACTGCCTCTTTTTCCTTCTACACTCATGACTACAGTAGTCCCAAAGACAAGTTAGAGCAGTCAGAAAAATTGACACAACCAAAGGAACTGATTTTTCTGTAATATGATTGATTCTTTTCTCTCTCTACTTTCCTGCTGCTAACCGGCATAGTAATAGTCTTTCCTCATGCTGGTGTTCCACATTTAACAAAGTGATTCCCAGGCACTGCTTTGAGAGTTTGCAGTTGGTTTCTGCAATACTGCAGTAGCAAAAATTGGGAGGTGCTGAGAATCCACCCCATCCAATGTAGACATTTCCAAGCCCAGGGTAGATCAATCATATTTGTTATTGACATCCATATTGGCTATGATCTCTGCCCCTCTCATGTGGGGGTAATTATGTACTCAACCCACGAACATTAGCAGAAACAGACATGTGAGCTGGACAAACCTATCAGCCTACAATAACATGTAAAACTATGTCGTGTCCTGTTAGTTTCTCAGAGAAGAGCTCTTGGTGGAAAACATTTCATTTAAAAAGCTCAAAAAATAATTTTCACAAGTATATATGGTTTAAAATGTCAAATATTTAACATACATTTCACCATAAAAGAACTCAGTGATGAATTTGTGAAACTATTTTATCCACCAAGACCAGATTTTAAGATTATGTATCTGCACTGCTGAGAATTGTTGAGGTTGCAAAAAGCCAGACATGTAACAGGAAATTTCATTCTTCATCCTCTTAGAGGTGTTAAAGATATGTTTATGCCCCTTGGGAAAAATCAGCGACCAAGAAGGCACATCTTCCTGTGAAAGACTGGGTTCTGGTGATTTTCTTTGACAGGGATATACAGACTTAGGTTGCAAATTGGGCTGATAAGGAGATGTTGTATGCAACGTGCAAGGCAGTGTTTAGTCCAGCTTAAGGTCTTGGTCTTGCTTCTGTTTAACTCAGTCTTACATTCATGTGCTAGCAGCCAACTTCTGTTAGCTGCAATCATGGGTAAGTTGCAAGCTTTTTGACTAACAATGCATTTCTAAAGACCCCAACAGCTCTGGTCAGTGGGGATTTAAACACTGTGTAACTGAGATCAGTAGCTTTGCAGAGACATATGATTGAGGAGAATGGAAGGGGCCCCTTATGAAAATATCTTGTCTTTTCCTTCCATGTTGAAAAGCTCACAATGCCCATTTATCTCAGGAAGGTTGCTATTCTAGCAGCCTGAATAAATAAACAGCTGAAGATCTTGAGAACCAGAATTTCATCAGCAGGTTCCCCTGGTTGCTTTTTAGCTGCATGATCCTACTGGTGAAACAGTGCAAGTCAACAAGCTGAACACAGGAAATCAGCCCAGTTGCTAAGAAACTGCAGGTCACAGGCTGGAAAATTGACATGTTTAAGCTTGCCCTTTTCCACTTGATTTCTGTAAGAGAAAAAACAGCAGTTTTCCAAAGGCAAAATACCCTATCAGAAAAAATTAGACTTTTTTCTCCTGATTGTTCAATAAATTATGCTATGCCCTATGTACAATGCACAACTCTTGTCCTAAATACTAAGCAACTTATTTTTGAGCATTTTTATGGCACCCATTGTTGTAGCATCAAAGTGCTTCAGAAAACACCTACAAATTTCTTATTTACAGCCTTCCTCTAAAAAATACTTAACCCCATATTACAAAGAGGAAAGCGAGGACTGAAGGCCCTGAGTTTCCTAGAACCTGATTTCTAAGAGAATTTGGCATTAAATAAAATGTTACTCTTTCAAAGCCACATTTCTATTGACCATACCTGGATTTCTGAGTACTCAATACTCTGCAAGTCAGATCCAGACATCTTTTAATAAGCATTTGAAAATTAGGAACTCAGAGGTGGTGCCTGTTTCTGAAAGCTTAGCCCCTTGAAACCAGATTTGAAACAGAATTTCAAACTCTGGAGGATAAGCATCACATCGGTGGAAGGATGAAGGCACCAGTGAAGGCCTAGGTGTCTCAGAAAGGACTCTGAAATAGTCAGAAAAAATGATAAGGAACAGTGTGAAGTCAGCACTCTTCACATGCCACACACATAGGTCATCCCGTGCAGACAAAGGATGAGCCTTAAAAACAGGAAAAATTGGGGAAAAAATAGTGAGTCTCACAGAACATACTCTCACAGGGCAACTACAGGGAGACCTGACTCTTGAACCTCTTTGCCAAAGTTCCTTTTGTTAAAATTCCCTGTTGCCTCTTCTTTCTGGGGCCTAAATATAGTTTGCTAGGATTTTTTAAGATGGTTGATAGAAGAAAAACACTTCCCTTCCCTGTCTGAACGATAAAGCAGTGGTTAATTTGAAGAAATAGATGCCTTTATCTTTTATCTGAGGTGGAGATTGCTTTAGCCGCAAAGCTTCTGGTTACTGCCCATCTTTCACATCAGAGATGCACACTAAAGAATTATCAATACAACCACTCAGGGAAAGACAAAATCACCGAAATCACCATGAAGGATGGCAAGAGATTCTCTAGTCTAGTGACAAAGGCAGCTATCAAGTGCACATGGCCTGCACATCTACTCTTTAGTTTGGCCTTTGTAGTTATCCAGTGATAACTGTGAAACAGTGTCTCTGAAGAGGAGAGATAAGGTCTTTAGCCTCCTTGCTGAATGATATTTCAGGCTTCTGACCTCTTTTGTCCTCTTTTGCTTGTTGTTCCAGCTTCTACTGGCTGGGTGCAATTCAGGCCAAACCATAGTTCTAGCATACTTCCTAGCTAGTAAGGAAAGAGTTGGATAAGCCTTTAAATACTTTCCAAAGACAGAGTTGAATGTGCATGCTTCTTTCTCATGGGAGCGTGCTCTAGAGGAGAAGTTACACTATTTCCTACTCCTTGGCCTTTTGAAAAGCAAGAACTTGAATTTGTAAAGAAGAAACTTTCACTGATGTTCTTTAAGCATTCTCCTTGGTGGCACCAGATCAGCTCTCTCAGTCCTGTCAAAATCCATTTGTTCTATAATTGGTAATGTATGTCTTCTCTATATTTGTCTCTAAGTATCTTAAGTACTGTTTTCTTGTTATACGAAGCAACTCCTATGCTATGATTCCCCAGTAGTCAGAGGCTGCATCAGAATTTTCCCTGTTTGGAGCTGAAGATCTGAAGTTCCATTCTAGCTCCATTTCAGGCATTGCACTTATATCCTTTTCTTAAGAAGCTGACTTTTTCTCAGTATCACAAAAGCTTGTCTCAGCATCTCCTTTCAGGTAGAATCAGTGGCAGAATCGTATTTCCCAGAACACTACTCAGGCACTAAAAATCACAAGGTTGCTTTGCTTTTTCCTGTGGTTCATCTCAGTCAGCATGTGTCCTCCAGCAGCAAGTAGATGAGAGATGAACAATGAGACAGGAAATGGGCTCCCACTAAACAGGTTGTTCATTGATTTTTTTGTGCTGAAGTATTATTCTGTAATATTTACCCTTAGGATTCTGAGGAATATAACACCTGCACAAGGGTGATTTTACTACATGTAAAGTATGTCAAAATTAGTAAATTTAACACTGTCAGAACAGTGCTCAGACTATGAATTTAAATTGCTTAGGTTGTTACAGTTCTGGCATGGTTTTGTTTCACACCAACTAATGCTCCCTCAAAAAACTCTGAGCCATAATCAACTTCTTGTATAGTTTAGGAGTTATGACAAACAAACACCCCAGAGAAGACATTTAGATGCAGCCATCATGAGGCTGAGAACAGTTACTACAGGTGTGTCAAATACACTAGCAATCAGGATATGACTGGTCCCAGCAAACGAAAAGTTACTGCTGGATAAAACCATTTTCTGTGTAACCCACTAGAGGGTGCAGACACATCCGTGCTGCCTCCAAGATTTACTTGTATGTTTTTGAGACCTGGATATTTCAGGGGTTTCTCCAGAGTATTTGGGAGAAAGAGCTGAGAGAATCACACCTTGTTGTCCACTACAAATCCACTTTCATCCTCATAAGCAGCATACAACCCAAAGTGTCTCTTCCAGGAGGATTTCCCTTTGATCCCTGCACTGCTTGACGGTCAAAAGGTGAAGCGACAAAAGTACAAAAGAGGCTTATTCTCACAGCTTTCAACTGCTGAACCATTGTAGCCCTAAAGTGGGGTCTCTTCAGTGTATCTAGGATTCTGTGATTTCAACTGGGCATGATTTAGTGAGTCTCAAAGACCAATCGTATTTTTTAGAAGTTGGCGGGGGAGTGCAGGGAAGAAAGAAAAAGTATTAACAAGATTATTTCTGCCTTTGTGCTTACTCACCTACTCAAAGCTTGTGTTCCTGAATATTCCCTTATTGCCTCAGCAATTGCCTCATACAGCTAAACTCTGCATGTAATATCCTGCCAAAGAAAATGCAAAACTTTTCATCTTAAATGTTGACTAGACTTACGGGCAGCTCCCTAAGGAATTTGTCTCGACATTTCACCGCTGATGTTTCCGTGCTGCAGCAGATCAGATTTCCTCTATGAGTAAGATTTGCAGAAAGGAACAAACAAGAAATCTTTTAGGAATAAAAACAAACAAACAAACAAGCAAACAAAAAACCCAACCAAACCCCCCAAAAAACATCTAAATATAATTGCAAACAGTGACACAATGCCAAGCACTGATAACACTTTCTATTTTCTTCCACAGCCTTAAATATGTGGTTCACTGGCTGTAAAACATACCTGTGCGGGACTACTAAAGTGTCAGAATATAGGCAGCTGAAGATGAAGAGAAGATGAAAGAGCACTTCTTGTTGGTTTGCTACTTCCCTTGTCATTTTTGCAGACGTGTATCAGGTGCACTGTATCTCACAGTAAGTAGCCCTGGCTGCTTATTTATGACCATAGCAAGGTGTAATTTCTGTTCTTATTTCAATATTTATTCAGCAGTTGGGAAAGAAAGGATTTTCAATTCACCAGCTGCTGAGCCCAAATTCTTCATGCAGAAGTGTGAAAATGTGACAAAAATGTGCTGCTCCTGATGACCAAGCTTACAGATCCCTGGCCACAGCCTGAACAAGTCTTGGATCCTCATGTCTGTGTGTAAAAGGCACAATCTCTCTGTTAGGATATCAATGGCAGCTAAACCCCAGTATTTAATTATTGAGCTGTTGCATAAAGCAAACACAGATTTCTCTCTCTCTTTCTCTGAGTATTTGGCTTTAGTTAAATATTCAACTGAAATTGAATATTTATTAAATGAATCAACACTGAAAAATAAGATTACCAGTGGAAAACTTCTGTAAGGACGAAAGGCTTCCAATCAAAAATATATGAAAAGAGACTGGATCAAACTGACATTACCAGATTCAAAGATGTAGAAAATTAATCCTGTGGGAAAGTTCTCATTGATTAGCAACTAAATTTCGACAAAAATTGGATTATATTACCCATTTTAAAACTATTTTAAATAACAACCTTAAAGCTCAGGCTGTGTCTCTCAGGTTTCCTGTATATAAATAGTAAGCCCCAGAGGAACACCAGCTTAACTTTCCCATTTTAGAGCTGGCAATAAGAACAATCAAGCCAAAAGAACAATCCCACAGACGTTTAATTATAAATAGAGCTCATTTCATCCAGGAATTCTGGAGGCAGTAGCCAAGGCCCAAACTGTAATGTCATTTCTGTAATGTCATTTTTCAGAAGACAGCTACATTTTCAAGCTTCTTTTGCATGCTGTGAAGAGATGGAACCAGTGTCAATAAATATGCCTGATAAGAACACCTCCCTTCTGTACAACTGAAAGCTTTGCAAACATCAGTTATCAGCAGCGAAGCCCCCTGAACTTCTGTTTCAAAACAACTTTTTATCTGGAAACGATGTAAATGTGGAGTAAAGTTTTTAAGTGGCAACACGTGCAAAACAGCAGCACATATTTTAGAGGCATGGTGACCCAGTCTTTGTATGCTTTCATTTTCGAGTGGGACAGGGAAGTCTAGCACAAAATAACTTGTTGCAGTTGAGTTGTGTCTGAGTTTCCCCCCTCTGACCACTTGACCAGAACGTGGCAGTTACTGTGGTAGACCAAAGTAACCCTACAAGGAACGTCCTTTCTAGTATTTGTTTGGTTTTAGCGCTGTTACAGATAACTGCTACACACAACGCATGCCACCCTCAGACAGAGGAGTGCACCCATTTCCCACATCAAACAAAGATACTGGTGCTGAAAGAGAGCCCTGAGAGCAAACATTTTACATCACCTGAGCTGGCCTTTTCTGCACTAACAGTCATCATTAAAAGCCTAACTATCCTGACAGGCAGACGCATCTGAGCTGGACAAAAACCCATGGTGAAGCAGTGGGTAAGAGGCTGGTTGGTGACAGGGATGCCTGGGTTCAGTTTGCTCTTCCCACACAAAGCTGCTGGGCACTTTCCCTTGAGCTGTGCCTAATCAGTAACTGGGAAATGTGACTGCAGGACAATAGGCACACCTCAGCCAGCTTTACTCCAGCAAACTAAGGCATAGGCTGCAAGTATTTACCAACTAAGGCCATTCAGACCGCTAAGTAACAGCAAATTACTTAGCATTGATATTCTAACTGAGAAGACTAAGGCTGATACAAATGCTTTTACCCATGCCATAGCCTCTTCCTTAGCAGAATGGTGACATGCTGTCTGGTTGTTTCTAAACTGACACAGCTGTTTGCAAGGGAAGACCGGGGTTCTTGGTCAGATTGCCTGCTCCGTGGAGCTGCAAAAACCAAGGCACAAGTCTGGCACCAGCTGGGATTCATATGAATTCCTCATTTGTAGATACAGTGACAAAACTTCAAAGTGGATTACTGAGTCTGCTGAGGGTGAAATTCATTACAGAGGTCCAATTTCTACTCTAACAGCAATTTCACAAGTAAAGTGGAAATGATTTAGGAATGGAGTCCCAATAAGGATGGAAATTTTGTGTCTGTTAAAAGTCCAAAATAGATTCTCCTGGCTACTATGTATGAAATCCAGAAAAGTGTTTAAACCAAACATTCAAGGAGTCAATGTTCAAACATTTTAACTGATTACAAGCAAAGACTTTAAAACCCACAAATGCAAAAAACCCCCTGAGTCTTAAAAAACCCACAAATGCCATAACAGTGTATGATTTCACTCAGGGATCAGCACGGCACGTACAATTTCCCTTTTTGTATGGTGACAGGATGATAGGACATTATTACAGTAATGGCCCCACAGATGGCTATTTTATGCTTGTTTCTGAACTACTAAAGAAAACAAAAAGTTTTTCACACAAATAATCTCTCTCCTTATCTATTAAGAGGCAAAAGTGCACAGTCTAACGGGACTTCCTTCTGCTGCCCGACTGTCTGAGTTCAGCTTTTATGCAGCAAAAGACCCTGATGAAATCGTATCATTAAATGATACTGTTCCACAGTCACTTCTGTGTGTATCTTGGGCTGTTGCAAACCTTCAGAGCAGTCTCAGGATGAGTACAGTACATGACTCTGCAATAGCTAAAGATAGATATCAAGTCCAGATTTACAACTAAAACTGGTCCAAAATTATCTGGGTTTGATTTTTTTCCCCTGTCCCCCAATATGTAGAAGCTCATTCTTCCTCTTTTTAAAAACTGAGTTCAAGACACTCTATGATTTTTACTACTCTCCTCACTAAAGCAAACTGTGCACCTGAGAACTCCTTATTTTGTTAGTGGTTCTTGCAGAATGAACTCCTTAAAACTGGTCATGAGTTTTCTTTTTCTTCTGCTGCAGTATTAATTAATTCTGCTGCTGTAATAATTCTGACTTCTAAATATGTGCAACATAATTTCTTAATTATCTTTGCTCTATTACTAAACCATACCATTCTTCCTTTATTTCTCCAGCTCACAGTTATCTGGCACAATGTATTTCTTGAATTGCAATGAACTTTGTTCTCACATCAGATGTAAATAATAGGAAGGAGAAAAAAATCAGTCTTGACTGAGTCTGGCTCCTCTGAAAAACTATTATGAATAAACAATGAAGAAATGAAAAGCTGTATTCCTTACCTGGTCTGAGAGTTACAGTGCACCTTGAAAGCCTCTTAAATGACACAGAAGAAATAGAAATAGTTGAAAGTTTTTACTCATCCAACCAGAGAACTCAGGAAATGACTATTTTGCAATGATTAACTCCTTCCTCACTTCGAAGTCTTTCAAGTACATTTCCACAGCAGTTTGGTAACAAATGCTCTGCCCTACTCATGATTTCTGTTTCACATTGAGAACATGCAGATGGCCAGAGGAGAAGATTCTGATCACCTCCATGGAACAGAAAAACTGCAGTGTTTTCTGCATAACTGTGACCAAGTACATTTTACTGTTGAGTGATGCTTATGTAATGAAGTACAGAAATGGCCTAGAGTAATGGCTTGACCTCCCAACTCTCATTTATAGAAGAGGTTTGGAGCAATATTCTCAGCATGAATTCAGTGTTGTGGTGCCCAAGAGAGCAAGGTAAAAATCTAGGTTATTTGAAAAGAGTGGCATCCATTGCAGCCTGGGACAAGCGTTTGATGTCCATATAGTGTATGATACTTTATACATAGAGTGTGTCCAGTTGAAATCCAGGCATCCTGGAGCATCAGGAGTTAGTCCTCTGCACAAAAAGTCCCTCTGTGCCTATAAACCTGTTTCCATTCCCTAAATGTATCTCTTTGACTAAACATTTGTGTGACTCCTCACGCTATGGCTGTTGATGCTATAGCTTTATACCCAGAAACACCAGGGCATTTTACTTTGAACACGGTTGCAGGGTGGAGTCTCAAGTTCTTGCTTCAACTCTTCTGACTTCAACATATAAAAAAAATTGAAACTAACTGTGAGCATTCGCACCATGAGCCCACAGGAAGGAGTTTCAGTCTCATAGCCTCAAGAAGTGCAAAATATATTGAATTGGACCCCCTAAAAACTCCTTCAAAATATGAGATTTGGTTTGCTTTTTTGGTTTTTATGTTTTTTAACAATCTTCTTTTAGTTCAAATATTGTTGTTCAAATATAGCAGGCTACAAATGGACCTTTATATTTTCCACTTTTTGAGCCTTAAGGTTACAAATAGTTAAAATTTTGCAACTTTTAATTCACTAACATTTTTAAAGAAGCTTTCCTCTCTAAAACTGGGGAAAGAAACTTTCAGCATGAAAAGACCCAACATGTACTTCTGGTAAAAAAAATAAAAATAGAAATTCTGAATTCCTCGAGTATAATTATGAGTATATGCAGTAATTATTGCTGCACTACAATGTACTGTAATATATCATAACATATTATAATTAAAAGAAAATTATTTAATAATCAAATAATAAAAATAATTACTACTACTTCTACAAGCGAATCAGTTTGATAACGTTCATTTGGCCAAGCTAAAATTTCCTTAGAAAGCAATTAAGTCCTAAGAAAGCATAGCTCTAAAGACTGGAGATGTCTTTCAGAATGATTATGAGCAACGGTGTCATTTTTTTATAGATGAGTTTCCTTTGGGTGGAGTCCACATTTAGCTTTTCACTGAGCTCAGCAGGCTCTGGAGTTCACTTTGAGAGTCTTCCCTGGAGCCGTCTCAAGCAGTCCATGAGTATTTGGGCTTCTGCCTTTGTTAGTAAGAAACCTGCAATTCAAATGTGTTCTCCTGGGAGACAGGGACATGACTTCTTTCGTGTAAGATATTTTACACTAGTCTGGTGGCTTTTTTTTTTTTTT
>VWYO01000330.1:281492-295035 GCA_013400275.1 Rhadina sibilatrix
CCTTTGTTAAAAAAAAAAAAAAAAAAAAAAAAGAGAGAGAGAGAGAGAGAAAATAAACGGTTTTGGGGAGCTTCACTAAGTCTAAATGTTATCATTCATTAACAGCAATGTTATTCCCAGAGAAGAAAACACCAAATTGTCTTTTGCAGCTGAGGAGAGTCTGGAGGAATGCAGAATTGCAGGCTAAATACAGGACCTGCTTTGGGGTCTCTCTGATGGACCTAGCCTGTCATTCCATGAGCAGAGGAAAGTCTAACTTCCCGGGAGGACACGGCACAATGTTAGCTGTGACATGAAAACAAGAGAGATGCAAGCTGTCATTCTACCTTCCCAAGGGGTTCCTCATCTCAGCTTGAACTGAACTGTGCAGCTCTGGTTGGAGCTCAGTTTTAGATGCACGGGGACACAGAGAGATCAGCAGCTTGCACAGGTGGTGGTGGGAGGTCTGTAAGTGCAGTGATATGGGAGTGTGACAGTAGGCAACCTACAAAAGGAAGTCCTGTGATTTGGGAGTGAGAAGATGGAAGGGTTACTGTATGGAAGTGAGGAAAGGTGACAGGAACAAGGAAGGCTGAGAGAAGGAGTCCCTTCCTTCCCTGTGGAAGGAAGACAAGCAGAACAGAGAGGGAGGTAAGAGGGTCTGGTGAATCTATCCTGTATCATAGCAAAGATGAAGGAATGGAGAAGAGTTTTCTGGGAACTTCTTGCTTGTGTGTCATTCAGCATCAGGAGATCTTGAGCAGATCTCCAGGGTTCAGGTGCTTGGTCCATTCTAGACAGATGAGATAACCATGGCATTAATTGTCCCATAGCAATGGGAGCTTTTTTGAGGGATGAATGGCAGGTAGGCAACCAGTGAAAAGAATGAGGAGGCCCCTGACGCAAAACCAATCTGATTATCTCCAATCTGTGTAACACCCAGCCGCTCTCAGAACTGACTTGTGATGCCAACAGTGATAGGAAAGACACAATACATGGCAGCCAGAATACATGACTTTGGTGCTCATTGTCCAGGTGGCAAAACTCATTTTTGCCCAATGCTGTTAACCTGTGTGCTATAGTGCCATTACACATCTGAAGAAACTCCAAGTCCTCAGTTATGACTGATTGTTCATTTTAGTGCTAACATGAAATCACCTGTGGAGGTCTCCAGAAAGGAGACATTCCTAAGGAATAAACAGATAAATTTGTTTAATTTTTATAATTAATTCCAGTTAGATTCATTACAGATGTTCTAGGCCCATGGAGGGGTGATATGGTGAGAAAGAAAAGGTACCTAACAGTTTTTCTTTACCCATGAGATGTGACCTGGTTCCTTGCCCAACATCACAGCCTTCAAGGGTCAAAACATCTTGTCTGCCAGTTATTCAACCCCCAATTTGCAGGTTCGTGTAATGTTGCCCAAGATCAAATGGATGGGAAAAAACTCAACACAAAAAAAAAATCATGTCAGTGTTTTCAAACTGGCATCTTTTCATTTCAGCATAGGAAATGTCTGTCATGGGAAATGAGAGCTGATGCCTAATTGAGTGGCAATGGTAGTAGTATATGATGTGGGTCTTTGCTTTGAGATGGGCCTTCCATCCTCTGGGGGAAGATTTCAGTCACTGGACTGCAGAGCCTTTTGGGCCAGGATCTCTCCAACTAGATCTGTTCTACCATAGCAAGGGAAACTTCCTACTTTTTACACTGAGATGAGTGTCTTGGTCACACCTCTGAACCAAATTGTCTCAAGACTTTCAGAGTCTCAACATCTCCTCCCTCTCCAAACACACTCACACTTTCCTCCTGGTTTCTATGCAAAACTGGAGGAATTCTCCAAAGCAGACTCTTGGTGTATGTTTTTCTTGCAGCAAAGGTTCAGGTGAGTGAGAACTTTTTTCAAGCAAAGGATGAGAAAAGGTCAGTGAAGGAATAGAGGGAGAGTGATGACAGATGAAAGAGTTAATACTCTATGATGTGCAAGGGGGGTGGAGCAGCAAGGAAGCAGGAAAAAGCGGGGAAAGCCCTTAGGTAGGATGAGGCAGGGGGCACAGCCTGCAAATCAGGACTAACCAGGCTCATCAGATGCATTGTGGCATGCATCAGAGTGCAAGTTCCGATGCAGCATTTGTCTTTCCTGTTCAATGTTGTACAAAATATTGAAATACTCTCAGTGCAAAATAAATCTGTGGTCCAGTGACTGGTGACTAGTCCCGGGAGAGAGGTGATGCTTGGAATGAGAACCAAGAGGTGTCTCAGTTTCCTGCAGCTGGAACTAAACCCTACTTTGTGAAACAGCAGAGCTCTGTTTCCAGGTCTGTATCTGCCACCTCACAGCACTCCTGTGAATCTAGCTGTCCCTAGACTCCCAAAAAGCATATTTAGAAAAAGAAAAATCCTAAATGAAAAAATGTCTCTGGACTGAAACTAAAAAATTAATCAGCACAAAATAAAGTACACATTTCTTGATCTAGTAGAAATGAATGAAATTTTTATCTCTGATTCTCACCATGGCAGTGTTTTTAAGGTTCTAATCACTCTGTCATTTCTTTTTTGATCACTGTCTCCATTGTGATGGTTCAAAAGCTCAGACTGAATAAATCCACCTGCACAGCACGAAGCTAGAGCCTTTGCTTGAATTGACTCAGCTTTCAGAAAATCTTTAACTGCCTTTGAAATCAGTTTAGAAAATTGCATGCTTGTTGACAGACTGCTGGTCTGACTAACCCTTACAAGGCAGATTTCAGTTTGATAATCCTGATACTCAGTCAACCTTTAAAAGTGAGTTCCCCTTGCTCTTATTTTTATTTGAGGGTGTTATCCCTACATAAATGAGTGTCCATTAATTTTCCAGTCATTGTAAAAGAGGAGAAAAAAAAATGCAGGGATCAGAATTTCTTACCTACTGTGTAGTTATTGGAAGTATTTTTCTACCAGTTGTACAAAGTCCAATTCTGTTTGTCATTTGTTATTTTTAAAAAATAAAGTGTAAGGCCCAGACTCTCAGGACTGAGAACCTCACATGTAAATTCTCTGGGAGAAATGTTGGAAGGAGGCAGGATCCATGACCTTGATCCATCAGGCTACTGCATTTTACAGAGGGAATTTTCTCTCAGGCAGAGACAACGAGAATGGTCAGAAATTTACCAAGGTAACTTGGGTTGGGAGAAAATGTAGTCAGTAGTTGCCATTTTCCAGGAATCTCTTTGAGCTAAGCCCCTAAGAATAGGCAGACATGGTCACATCCCCCATTGTTTTGAAGCCCTCCCAAAGTGTAGGTCAGCTCAAGAGACAAATCTCTGTGGCCCTGCAGAGAGCAGGGGTCCCTCTACACTCTTACAGAATTGAGTGTTATCCCAGAACTGAACTCTGTCTTGGGTCTCTGTCCCATAGTTCTTAGAAGATGCTGGTAAAACTGTGTCAACCAAAGTAGACATATTCTTGGGCCTCAGTTTCTGGGATCATGCCTTGAAACACCTAGGGACTGACCAACTGGAATCAGTATGGACAAGGCTTTGGTCCAAGCTGTGTTGTTACTAGAGACAGGACAAGTTCTGAAGTTTTACTCCTTCCTCCGCCCTCTGGCTGGGCTGC
Source organism: Rhadina sibilatrix (assembly GCA_013400275.1). Classification (NCBI taxonomy): domain Eukaryota; kingdom Metazoa; phylum Chordata; class Aves; order Passeriformes; family Phylloscopidae; genus Rhadina; species Rhadina sibilatrix. The sequence continues at coordinate 285,069 of VWYO01000330.1, forward strand.
TAGCTCAGATTTTGGGGGGCTTTGGGGGAGTAAGCTTCAGGATAGGGAAAAGAAATCCAAAAGAGGCTCTTACCTCGAGGATATTCCAAGGCTTTATTCTTGAAGGGGCTTAGAGGCAAAGAGGGTGAACAAGGAAGAGCATGTGTTTATCTAGACTCTCTGTCCCAGGGTAGATAGTTGGCACTGAGCCAATTGGTCAGAGCTAGAGGAGGGGTAGGGTCAAACTACATGGTTACAGGCTTTAGGGGGTTTTGGGGACAACCATTCCCCAGAGGGATACAACAAAGTTCATCCAACCAATTCTAACTCCTCTGAACAATCCACCCTTTGAGTCCATCTTTCTCCAGCTTAGAGAGAAAGGATGTAGGAAGGGGCCATGTCAAAGGCATTAGAGAAGTCCAGACTGACAATATCTCTTCCCTTGTCCACTGCTGTAGTCACTCCAGTGACAAAACCCACTTGGTTATTCAGGCAGAACTTGCCTTTGGTGAAGCTGTGCAGACTGTCCTGCGTCCCTTCCTGCCCTCTGTGTGTCTTAGCACAGCTTTTGGAAGGATCTGTTCCATGATCCTCCCAGGCACAGAGGTAAGGCTCACAGGTCTGTAGCTCCCACAGTCCTTTCTATCTTTTTAAAAGATGAGTATAAAGTTTTCCCTTTTTCCAGTTATCAGGAAATTCGCTTGATTTTCATGACTTTTGGAATATCATAGAGAGTTGCTTGGCAACTACAGTGGTCAATTCCCTCATGCCTCTGGGATGCATCTCATCAGGTTCCTCAAGTGGTCACAAACCTGATCTCTTACAATGGGATGCACTTTGCTCTCCTAATCCCTAGTTATCAAGGCTGTTTGGTCCCTTACCCACCAGACTTGTTTCCTGCCAGACCTCAGTAGCCAGCCCAGACACTTTAGTGGCTGGTGGGCAGGAAACCAGTGCTTCCTGTCTGCCTGTTCCCTGACTAACCAAGGTCATGGATATAATACAAGGTTTGGGTTGGAAGGGACCTTTATAGATCACCTGGTCCAACCCCAAATGAAGGATATGCAAGTGGGAAAGCCTTTCCTCAGGCTGACCGTCTTCCTAGATTCTTGTAACAACTCTGTCTAACTCTTGGATGAAACCAGCAGGAAAATGGACAGCTCCTGAAAAAGTCAATACCTAGGGAAGCAAAATATATTATGTAGCTTAAAAAAAAAAAAAAATCGATGCTGTATGTTTGTTTTTGATTTTTGTTTTATCAACTAAAGTGTTTCGGGGTTTTTTTTAAGCTATTTGAAAAGTTTTTGTTTGTTTGTTTTTGTTTTTGTTTGCTGCCCAGATGTACATGTGACAAACTCAAGTATGGCCAGTAGATGCTTCAGAGCAGCCATCTGCTCTCAAGCAGAGGGTGCTGAAAAAAGAGGCTGTGGCTTTTGCATACAGAATGGTGAGATCTCTGCAGGTTTTGGTTGAATTTTTTCCCCTTTGTCCCCATCTTGCATCACACAGCTGCTGGGAAAATGTATTCACCCATGTTTGGGTAAGCAGATGCTGTCAAGTCTTGACTGCCACCAAAAACACCTTGAAGACAAACCTACTTTTACCCCCAAGAAAAGGTGAGAATGAAGCAAGCCTGCCTATTGAGCAAGAAGATAACAGGTGAAAGAGTTACCAGCTGACTGGCACCAGCAATTCCACCTACCAAGACAGGGGGTTGACATCTGTGTCTTTAAGAAGACTCAGGATTAGGCCCATCAGGGAGGCAGGAAATTTTATTTTATTTTTTTTTTTAACTGTTAAAAGGTTGTTTTTCAGACGTTTTGTAAGACATCCTATTTGTCACTAACTTCTCACTAACTAGAAACTGCAGGAAGGAAGTACTCCACCCAATTTCTTAAATTATCATGCACTATTGCACATCTGTATCTCAAGAGAAGTCTGTTTTTACCCCATCTTTTTAAGAAAAAGAAAAGAGGAAAATAATAATAATAATAAAAAAAAACACAGATGACCTTACTGCTTGTTAATTATTAATTGTATGGCTATTACACTCAGAAAAGCTCTTGATTTTCCCAGACACACGTTTGCTAACAAATCTTTTCAGCAAGATACAAAAAAAATTCATGGTATTTCTTGCAAAAAGGGAATGGGGTGTGTGAGAGGGGGAGATGAGGTCATGCATATTCCCAAAAGGGCTCTGTATTGCAGTTTAAATCAGAAACCTGGGTTCTATTCCTATGATAAATGCAACAGTCTTGTACTTTAAATCTTGTAATTACTCCTGAGACGATCACACAAAAAACCCGCAAGGGTCAAATTATGTTCCCAGCTCTGCTAAGGGGCAAGTACAACCATGGCAGCTTCTGGAATGATTCCAGTATTCCTGACATCCTCATGGGGCCATAGCCTTGCTCCTGACATCCTCATTGCCTTTGCTTGCAAAGCTGTGCATTCAGAATGCTCCCATTCAGGGCAGGGCAATTCGAGGTGACTCAGGAAAAAGCCTGCTTGCTTGTTGGAAGGGCAGTGGGGAGGGGAAAGCAGTGAGGAAGTAAGCAGCGTGGGTCGGGAAGGTTTTATAGGAGCGCCCAGGCAGCTGGGGAGGAGCCGTCTGGGGCTCTTGCTGTGGCAGGTGCCCTTTGGGCTGCAGGTTTCCAGAGGAGTGGCAGCTGTAAACCTGCTGGCTTGGAGAGCCACAGTGCTCCGTGCGGCTCCGCTCGGGCTCCCACAGGGCACAGCTACAGCCCATGGAGCTGCTTTTGTGACTGAGGATGTGGACCTGGAGCAAGCCTTGGGCAGCAGGTGAGGCTGTAAGGCCAGTGCCTGGGAGGGAGGAGAGATGCAGAGCACCAGGTTGATTTTCTGCCGTGCCGTGCTTCGCCATACACTTCAGATATTCGGGGGTATGTAACATGATGGGCCATGCCCGGAAATGGCTGATAAAGCACAAACATCATTAGGAAATGTAGATGCAATGGGCTAACACTCAGTGATCAACAGTGCAAACACTGATTGCAAAGAGGAAACTAAATGTACATAGACAGATGGAAGATAATCTGCGGATCCTTCTGCTATTCAGTTTTTAACTGCAGGCTCTGTCAACTCATCTGCACTTACCCTTGACCCAGGCAACAATGTATTTTGCTCTCCTTCCAGATATTCCTTTGCTCCATGACTGAATGTTTATTGTGCTGTCTTGAGTCATTTCCTTTAGGAATGCAAAAGGGAAAGAAGCTTTGGAAGAATTTTTTTTAAGCCCAAGAAATGTAGTCCAACAAAGTGCAGGGCCCCTGCACTAATATACACCTTGCATTTCTAATTCAGAGACATTCATATGCTGGAGTATGCTGATGCCAAGAAAGATCATACTGAGCTATTTTGTGATGGTAATTGTCTTCCAAAGAAGTTGCAATTGTTTTGGCAGAGAGCAGATTGCTGTCTTTTTTGCAAAGGGAGCTCTAAAATAGCAGTCTTTTCAGGTCCCCAAAAAATCATGAAATGTGTATCTATTCCAGATTAAATGCATTTTCAGTTCTGCAATTCTTTTCTCAGGAAGTTCTCAGCATATCTTCATTTCCAATGCATGTCTCAGGAATGTATCTGCAGATCTTCATTTGTGCCTTTCATTGAAACTCTTTGCAGCACAATAACAACAGGATCAAAGTGGAGACTGTTTAATGCCATTATACAACCCCAAACAAACTCTTCAGTTTGGCAATATAGGCTAACTGGATTATTGTTATCACTGTTTCAGGCATATAGCACATCATAAAAATCCTTCGCAATATAAAGTTGAAAGCACCAGTATGCTTTTTGGTTTCCCTGAACTGTGTACAAGAGGAAGTGAAAAGCTTTCAGTAAGAAGTTTTTGAATAATTGTGATGCTATTGCTAGTGAGTGGGGAGAGAGCACAGAGACCTGTGAGCCAAAGCAGCTTCTCTAGTGTAAGCAGTGTTTCTTAAGGAAAATGTAAGCCAGGAAAACAAACACATCAGTTAGATGTTGTCTGTCATTCCTGCACTGAAAAGTGTGACATGTCTTCCTCAGTTAAAGACTTGGAGAAGATGCACACCAGAGGAGCAGATTTGAACACCTCACGTGGTTGCAATGTCAAGTGACTAGTTCCTGGGCAGTGCCTGAGGCTTCTGTGTGCAGCCTGAGCTGGAGCATCACCTCCTGCTGCAGAAGGCAACACCTGCAGGGTGACAGAGAGCGGGGCTGAGGAGCTGGCTGTTTGCTGGGGACAGCAGGCTATGCAGGCACTTGTGCTGTAAAATGAAAGGCTGCTGGTCAGTTTATGGGGCAGTTTCACAAAGGGAGCCCAAGGCATCAGGCAGCTACTGGATTCCTGCCAGAAGCCTGTGCTGGCAGGGGAATGAGCAGGCAGAGGACTGACAGGGCAGTGTGCAGCTTTTGGTCTTGGGAATCTCCTCTGTTTTGGTACCTATTGCTGCAACAGTCATAGGATGGGTTTGGTGATCTCTACTCAAATTACTTTACAAGGCAAGAAAAGAAGGCCCTTTCTTTTTTATGGAAGAAAGCCAAATGGGTAAAGAATAAACCCATGATTTTATTTCTTTTTTAAATTTATATATTTTTAAGGAACAAATGCCCTTACAGATCAGAAACTTTTTCACTTCTTCATTTTCATCTCAGAAAAGAATATACATTTTCATCCATAAATATTTTTAATAATTATTTTCTGCAGTATTTAGTATGTCTCCTAGTTGTAATAGCAATTTAGGATCAGCACATAATGTATCAGATGAGTGTATTCTCTTAGGCACTCTGAAAAGCTGTTCCACCAATTGAATATTTCCTTTAATGTATGTTTTTACCCCCAGTCAAGGTATTCTTTCTTTCTCTGGTAGGGAGGCACATGCTAACGCTGTACTGGGAATACCTTTGGGGCACCCACCTTGCTCTATGCTTGAGGTGTCATTCTCAACAACAGAGATGGGAAATCAGCCTAAAGGCAACCTCTGCTTTTACACCACCCAGCTGCTCATTTTCCTGTGATTCCCATCACCCCTGTGAAGTTGCCCCACAGTTTGCCACAATAGAAACTGGACAACAGAAGTGAGAGGAATTTGGAGATTGAAAAGCACCACGAAGTTCCTCCATCCCTCCCTGGGTTTCCTCCTTGTGCATTATCTGGGTTTTCACTTTTTCCATCCATCCTCTGAAGAGGACCCACTCGCCACCTCAGAAATTCTAATTTTCACTTGCCACAGCTCCTGCTGCTGCAAGGTTAGTGAGGTGTGGAGGGAGTCTTGGGCCAGCATGGGGGAAGACAGGTAACGGTGCTTCCTGGTGGCTTCTGCCATGATGCTGAGCTCCTGAAGCCACAAACACAGATGTTCTTATCTAACTATTGGGCATCACAATATAACCAAGATATAAAGCCATTATAAAGTGTCCAATGGAGGGCAATAAAAATGGTGAAGAGCCTTGAGGGGAAGCTGTGTGAGAAGTAGCTGAGGTCACTTGGCTTGGTTGATAGATTTTTGTAGCTCTAATGGAGACATGGGAAGCAGCAATAGCTATGCCAGTTAAGGTGACCAGCCTGCTGGCTCACTATGAGCCACTTCTCCTACATGACTGGGACACCTTTGGGGATGCTGGATCCAGTGGCAGAAAAACAAGCTTATTTGGCTTACTGGGAGCAAATATTCAGTCCAAAAGCATCTGCAGCAGCATTTTCTTTGGTTGGTCCTCATTGACTAATTCAGCACTGAACAAGCTCCTAAGAAGCAGCTAGAAGCCAAATGAGAAAAGTGGAAAATATTCAAGAAATTCTTTGTTTCCTATGTAGTCGGGTACTATGGCTCTGTGAAAAGCCTAAGACCTAAAGCAAACTTTCCTCGGGTTTGATTTCTTTTTCCACATCTAATGTTGAAGTATCTTTAACCTTAAGGCCTTGATGGAAATTTAAGGACTTTGATTTTTGAACTTGCAGTGGCAGCTAAGTTTTCAAATCTCTAAGCACATGTAAGCTTCCACAAGAGCAAAATATTTGCTTCCCAAAGCATGAACTAATTTGTCCTGGATTTTCTATCCTGCAGATTTCTCCTGCTTTGCCTCAGATGTTGGGACATTACTGACCTTCCTTCTCAACTTCCACACAGAGATATGAGTGGCTGCCTCAGCTTTTATTAACATATGTAGGGATCTGTTTGTAACCTCTGTTCTTAGAAACATACCTCAAATGTGAAAGGTTGAGTCTTTAACGAGCCCAGGGCCATGGATGATGAGGCATACTTCCTGAAGGTTTCAGCTCCATGTATTGTTTTGTGTAACAATGGAGAAAAATTAAATGTGTTTTTGAAATCAGCAATTTTATGACATATTTAGTTTGCATTTCCTACTGAGAAGGCATTGGGGAATACCAACCAATAATGGAGAAGAAATATGAGCAAACAGGATAACAAATAAGGCTAGCGCATCACATCACTAATTGCAGCTCATTGAGCTACCCTGAATACATTTAAATTTAATTATTTGGTGTACAAGTGCATGGACCTTCATGAGCATCAAATTCTGAAACTTTGCTCCTACCTGCTGCAACATCCTCCTTCTGTGCAGAACTTCCTGGCTCCCCACTTTTGAGATGAGCTGTTCTGTCCTTTCCCTACAGCAACAGCTGGCACCACAAACATCCTCCTGTTCCTGCCAGAACAAGGCAGGAGTAACCAGTTGCTGTCCCAGGGAAGGGAAGAGACACAGCAGGAGGGATGGCCAAGCCAGATGCTACTCCAAGTGTCTGCAATGTTCCTCTGTTGTTGGTCAGCTTTAGGAAAATCAAATTAGCTGACTTCCAAATCTTTGCTTTTTATCCACACTCTCCCCAGCTTTTACCCCTTCAGGAGGCTCTGGACTGGATGCAATGTGGGGCTCAGTCCCACAGATTATATTTTCAAACTGCTGCCCCACTAACCCAATGCCAAACTGAAGTCTGCCTCTCTCAGGACAGCTGAGACTGTGACTTGGAGGGCCTGGGATGTCTTCAAGGACCTGTCTGGGCCCTGGTTTGACTGTCAGATGCAACAGAAACTAGAAAAAATTGATCACCAGCAGAGACCTGCCTCCCTCCTCTCTCCCTCTCCCTCACTCTGTTCTTGGCAAGAAATTAAATCTCTTTTCTAGACAGAAGTGTCTATCACTCCCCAGTTGTCAAGATTAATCCAGATTCTTGCATTTTAGACGTGAATCCCATCCTCTGTGACTTACTCCAGAAAGGCAAACATTGGCTCATAGGTTTTCTAATGAGTTAAACTCACCACAGCCATTGCTGAGCATATATTCAGGATGAAGGTTCCAAAAACAAGCCTTGATATACTCAGTCTATGAAACTAAACTACTTTAGACTGAAGCTTAGATGAAATATGATAACAGATGAGTATAAAAGTGATTTTCTCCCTCCCAACCCTATTTCTCATAAAATAATATAACTATGACATTTCTGTGGGTGTACACCTTAGAAAAATTTAAACGAGTCTGAGTGTTAGTACCAGCTGGAGCAACTGATGCTCTAGCAGATTAAATCTATAATAATATTGCTAGCTATTTATAGAGATCTTTCAAATGAAATGTTTTAGAATTAGAGAATGGGAGCAGAAAGTAATGGTTTTTTATTCCTTCACACTTTTACCTGGAAGTCCTACTGCCAGTCTTATGCATCTAGAAATCCTAGATGTGATAAGAACTAAGAGATAGTTATAAAGAATTTATTTATTTATGAGTAATTTCTTAAATAATTACTTTATGGGTTGTCATTCACAGAGATTTGTATCTTGAAACCTCTTCCTGTAACTATGGAGAAAGAATTTTCACTTAAGAGCAAAAAACAGGTGAAGAAGAAAGTTCAAGTTATAATTAAAAAGAACCAATTAATGCAATTAAAAAAAAAAAAAGGATCTGAGGTGATATGGAGTTGAGCCTAAACCAGTTTCATTTATCCACAAAAGACTTCCCTCCAGTGAAATGAAAAAAATTCAGCATCAACAACAGTTTGGAATATGACCTAGTGGAAGAATCCCAGGCAGCAGCACTGCTGCTGTTGCAAGATGTAGGAGAATCCTTCTCTGAAGGATATTGTGGCAGCTGCAGCACAGAGATATAGACTACAAGCTAAATGTTTCCAGAACAACAGGAAAAACCAAAAGGAAAGTGAGCCTCATTAAATTTAAAATGTCACCTTTAAAAGTAGTTTGGAATGTCAAGTTGTGGAAACTAGGAGATAATAGCATGAAAACCACTCTCCCTCTGCACAAACACTGTGAGAAAGTTTGCTCTTTAAGTACATAACCATATTCCTCCTCTTCCTTTGACCTCTGTCAGAGGTTGCCTATTTCCAGATTACCTTAGTTCTACCTACCCCTATGGATGCAAAGAACTAATAATGTCAATCATACATGCTAAAAAGACAGGTTTTGTTGATACTCATTAGAGCAGGAGCTTCATTAATGCACTCCTAGCCCCACAGTTCCATTTCTTTTGTGTCTGCACACAAGACTAGGCACAGTTTTGGCTACAGATGATCAGACTCAGTTTGCAGGGGGACGAGCCTGGAGTACACTTGATCCCACCCGTGCCCCATCCTTCTGAAATTTGGAGAATTTGGAGGACGATGGGACAAAGTTTTGAAGACTTGGCTACGCCCGCACCCGGTCATGGGCTCTGTCTGGGCTCCACTGAAAGACCAGCAGTAGGCAAAATGCAAAAAACTCCTTGGAGAATTGGCATCACACGAGGGATTTGGAAGCTGCAGGGATGAGCAGGTCCCACCAGGTGGTGGCATGACAGCACAGGAGTTGCTATCCCTGGTTACTCTGGTACCTCCAGCAGGATCTTGGCTCCTCCAAACTCTAGAAATTTGAAGGTTCTCTTGGTCTGGTTTGGTTTAGTTTTGTTGCTTTTGATTTGGTCGGAGGCTTTTTTTGTTTGTTTTGCTTTAAGTTCCTTTGGTGGTTTTTGTTTATTTTTTGTTTGTTTGTTTTTGTTTTGTTTTTTGTATTTGGTTTTTTTTGGGGGGGTGGTGTTTTTTTGTGTTCGTTTTTTTTGTTTGTTTGTTTGTTTTTCCTTTCTTTCTTTTTAAAAAGAAATCAACCCTAAGAAATAATTCTTGCAAATTTGTATCTACCCTGCTCTTTGGAGCTGTATTCTATTGTTCAAGAAACAATGTAAAGTAATCATGAAGAAAAGAACAAGAAAACCTATTGATATAATTGATAGCTTTTTGACCCTATCTCCATGTACTTTCTTACCCTTTTCCCTGAATAAATGATCATGTATTCAGTCCTGAGATAAAAGTTTCAGTTGATGATTCAGAGTTGAAAAGCTTGGGCTTATCAGCCATGAGCAGGATATAATGGAAAAGCTTTGGGTTTTGGTCAGCAAATCTCAAGACTGACAGAATACAGCTCGGGATAGAAACATGTATATCAGCAGTCCCAGAGTAGGAGGTGAGCTCTGACATTCAGTAATTCTCTCTTTCTTCTACTTGTACTCACAATTATTTTTACTAGCATGCCCTTCTCCTCTTCCTCTTCTTCTCCCTCCCCCCATCTTAATTTTTTTTTTTTTCAGAAACCAAAAAGGTTATCTTCAATCCTTGGCCTTCCATCTCCTTCCTGAACTCCCCAATCAGACTGTTTACTCATCTATACCAAGCATTTGACTTCCTTTCCATTTGACTCATTCCTCCCAGGTGTCTGTCATCCCTTTCTGGATCCAGCTGATCCTCAGGGCTGAGGAGCCACAAGCTGTGGGAAAATCTGGTAATTTTGAAGGCAAGAGATACACAGTGAAGTACAGGCAGAAGGTGAGAAGGGATTCTCAATACACCTCACTTTAGGGGGGTTCTTTGGGTTGTTTGGAGATTTGATGCAAATGAGAGGAAGTGAGGAAAAAAACTGACAAGTCCTAACAGTTTCACCCAGACAGCCCTGAAGTATAATTAAAACAGCTTAAAAAAAAAAAAAAAAAA
>VWYO01000330.1:295066-306450 GCA_013400275.1 Rhadina sibilatrix
AAAAAAAAAAAGTTAAAGTCCAAAAAGCAATGGCCCACAATACAGTTCTCAAAGTTCAGTGCTGTCCAAAGAACAACTTCAAAGGAAGCCAGTCCAATTCACAAATGCTTCAAGGAATCAGCATTCATACAAAGCATTAACATAACATGCACATAGCCATTTTGAAGTAGGACCCTAAATACTCAGCTGAGGAGTGACAAGAGTTCTCAGATACTGAAAGCAAGACCCTTGCACCTACCTCAGAGCTCCTGGGACACTACTAGGCCTGGGGCTCAGTGCAGCTGGCTTGGCTTCACATCAGAGGAGATCCTTGGATGAAGGTGCCTGAGACTGAAGGACAGGGAGGCAACACCCTCATCTCAGCAGGTTGGAGAGCTGCCTCTGGTTGAGCAGGGTCATAGCAAGAGGTGCTGCAGACTCAGTTTTGGATTCCTGAGGCTGGGGCAGTGGCATCTGCTGAAAAACCTTGTTGTTCACTTCCCGGGAATTGCTGCCAAAGCAGGGCAGGAAGAACGTGTTTAATGCCATGGCTTTGTGGTATGACTGAATTGTCAGGTTTCTGAGCCCCAAGTGGAGGGTTGTAACTGAAAGCTCATTCCTATATTAATGTTCTAGTAACAGTAATAAAACACCCAAGACACCTCTGAAGAAAGGGACTTTTTTTATTCTGACTCAGGCTTGGCTCCTCAAGCCTTTTCATGTCAGTACCGTGGCTTCATGCAGATTTTATGCTGAACTTTAAACTCATAAATATAATACAAGGCAAAAAAATATCATTTGTATTTCCTTTGCGTTCTGCATTGGTAAGGACTATGAGCACTTTTTCAGGTGTTTCACAAACAGATTTTGAAAAATGGAATTTGTGTCACCTATACAAGAAGGCAGGAAAAATGGAAGTCCTGGATTGTGAATTATTCATTGATTCCCTTTTCCCATCCTTGTGTCTTAGCAATGGGGTCTTTGACCTGTACGGCTAGCTCATGACTTGTGTCTAAATTGCAGCCAGGACTTTGATTTTCTACCAAGGCAGTTTAACATCCAACAGTTAAAAACATCAAGCCATCTTTATCTCTGAGCAGCTTCACAGGCACAGAACAAATTTCAAGCTGTTCAAAGCAACAGCATGTCAATTTAAGCTCAACACTCAACCAATGTATTTAAGGCAGGACTTATTTATTATATAGAAAAGGTAGTTTTCACTGAACATATGAACATGAGGGCATAAAAGGTCAAATCTACTGGCTTTCGTGTTATGGCATGGCCACAATCTCAATCCATAAATGAAATTGCACTTACACTGTCAACAAAGTTCTGTTTCCTCCCTGTAGGATATCACCAGAAACAAGATGATGTTAATTTTTACTTTGTTGTACCCAGCTGAGGCTAGAACCCTATCCCTGTGGCAAATTGCCTGAAGCAGAAGCCACTTAGGAGGGGTCAGACAGACCATACAGACTAGTTCCTGGAATCCATTAAGACTTTTATATTGATGTGGTTTTAGCACTGCAGCTGCTTCTCCACAAAAGATTTCATCCAAATAACATCCCTACACTTGCCTCTGTATGATGGGGTAGTGATAAATATATGAAAAATCAAAAAGCTTCTCTGATGAGAAACTGAAAAGCCTTGCATTGTTAATATTAGATCTTTTACCTGAGTGTAACATGAGCTACATCACTGCCTGGAAAGAGACTTCAACATCTAAAACAAGTGATATGAAGCTCCTGTGCATGCTCATGACTGTTATATCCATAGCAATATTTTTTTTCACACTGAAGTATCAGGTAGCACATTGAAACTTTGTATTGAAATATAAATAAGCACAATATTATCAACTTACATTTCTGTTATGGTCTAGCCACTGTCTGAAGAGAAAGATTTTAACACTGTCTGCTTTTATCCCTCCTGATACCAGTAAGTCCATACCACAATAAAAAAGTCACAATCTTTGTGGCTGTATGAAGTAAAGGTAAATAAGTGTGATCGCAGCATTCAAGGCTTTTACCTGCTCCAATTATTTCTACCTCATTACAACTTTAGAGTCCTTTCTTTTATCTACTGTGATTTTTTTTTTTTTAATATTTATATTCTGTGCTATAAAGTTCAGTTACAACCACAAGACAGCAACATGCCTCCTGAAAAGGATTTGTGCAGAAATCAATTCTTTTTGTTCTAAAGAACAAAATGGTGAGTGGAAGAGCAAGCCTTCTTCCAGAGATGATCAGAAAGGGTTCTGAAGTTTCTGGGAAGTTCAGGCACTCTTAAAATTTGGGTTTGGTCTGAGCCAGAACAAAACTATATACACAATGATATTCCTTTTTCCCTTCATTTCTCACAAACCAAAAATTCCAAGAAATTACGTTTCCTCTGAGGAAACACACCTTGGGTGATACCCTTCCTCCAGGAGCTTGATGCTTCTGAAAGTTTCAAACCCTCAAGGATTTTACTGAGTATGCCCCTTGCCTTCTGCACAAACGCCTTGAAGCCTCCGTCCCCGGTACAGGCTCCTCAGGCCATGGCTACGCTGGCCCCTGTTGGACCCTAAAGCTTTTTCACATTGCTGCCCTCATGCTCCAGGAGCCAGAAAGCCCTGTTTGAAACCCACAGACCGTTGATAATGCAATATGCTTCCAAGAAAACTCTCAAGGTAATACAAAAGCATTTCTCAGTGACCCAAGAAAAATTCAGTCCAGCTTTTCTGCTGAGGCCCATTCTCCCAGGCCAGGGGTGCTGCCCCTGGTTCTGCAGCCTGGCTCGGTTCACATTGCTCGGAAAGAATCAGGGCAGAAAGGGCCAGGAGTATCACTGGGGTAGCTTTACAGCTCCCATTTTCTTGGGAACTGCATCCATGCCCAGATCCTCAGCTGTGGCCCTTTCCTGAGCTACACAACAGTCTGTGCCCAGCCTGTACCTGCTGGCCATCACTTTCTGCCCCCACTGGGCTTTGTGCCTGCCCCATCACTGAGGCCTCGCCAGATGGTTGGAGGGCTCTGGGCTGGCCATGATCACCATCTCTGTCTTATCCCTGTCCCTTGCTGGGTGCTGATGGATTGACCTGCCACAGGAGGGCATGGCCCTGCCAACCTCAGGGCCACTCCCGGCTTGCTCCTGTGCAGCAGCCCACCCCACAGAGGCTGTGACATCCTTATGGAACAGTGGAAGCAGAAAGGATACTCTTTTGCTCATGTTTTATCTACTGCCGTTTGTAACCAAATCTGGTTTTACAGGTTCCAGTAATTTCCTAAGTAAAAATCAGGGCACAAAATTGAGGGGAAAAAAAAAAAAAACATCAAAAAACCCAGAATAGAGCTACTCTGTGTGTGTGCAGGAAGATGCAAGCACATGGTCAGAAGAGCACAGCTGAACAGAAAAGGAAGTATTGTGGACATTTCTCATTGGGATTTACCTTTTCACCACAGAGGTATTGGTATAGGCTATGGTGTGAACTCTGGTGTGACTCTGGCGTCATATCAAACAGAAGTGAAACCTATAAGACTCCAGGCTCTGCTTTAGTCCTTTAATGGGAGTTTTTATAGGAGGTATCAATTTTCTTACATAACATGTTATCCTTCTAAAAAGTAATATAAAAACCAATAAAAACCATTGGACTTTTTCACTGGTTCCCTGGGGTTTATCCTAAATTGTCAAGTAACTGTCCTGTGAGGAAAACAGTGGAGAGGACAGAAACCAGACCTTTTCACATTAACTCACAAGCAAAACAGCTACCAAAAAACCACTTCTGTACTAGCCTTTCTCTTCAGAAAAAAAACCTTTTGCCTAGTTATAATTGATTTCTTTATCTGAAATCCTTGAGAAGCTCTGTATATATATATTCATATATATATATGAATATTGTCAACCTGAGTATTCATAAGCTCTGCATGCAGTGAATATTAATTCAATAATGTCTTCACAACTTGTCTTTCCAGGACAGTGCAAGCTTTCCACAGAAAAGTCAATTTTTTCCCCACATTAGCCAGCTGACCATGGTATGTCAACACCAGTACAGGTCATCTCCCTGTACTGTCCCTCCACTGTCCCTCCAGCATCCACATCTCAGCTATCTTCCCTTGTTCTCATCACTCCAATTTGACTTTCCCTCTCAGCAACTTGTTGAATTCAAATGCATGCAGGAGGACATGCATACGAATTCAGTCCCTCTCCCTGCAGCAAACTCCTGAAGAACAAGCAGAATAAACTGAGCATCTCACTGAGTTTTGGGTTTTGGTGTCACACAGTCCTCATCCTACTCTCTTCTTATGTTGTGAGCACCTTGCCCACCTTTAACAGGTCTTTCAAAAGAGACACTGAGGAAAATATTTCTTTATGAAGCCTAGTAACTTCAGAAGGCAAAATTTGACTCGGGCTTTTAAATTACAAAAGCAGTTCTGAAAACTTCACCCTTTTGCTGGGATGGATTTATGTATGTAAAGTATTTGGCATCATAAAACAGAAAAACTGTGGAATTACACAACTGAGCAAGAACAAAATACATAGTTAGCTAAATAAATTAACTAGATCAGTAGATATTACAATGAAACCCTGTTTTCAGAAAAGAGCTATTGCCTTAAACAGGGATTCTTTCACAACTTTATTTAACTGTGGTCAAGCCTAAATTCCATACAGACATTTTCAAGACAATGTGGCTTGTTATAGTGCAGCTTTACATAATTATTGTATTGTATTAATTTACACAATCAATATATAAAATAAAAACGCAACACTTACAATCCATAGGACTTTGGGTAAAATATTTTTGGGGGTGCAGGGGTTTACCCTTCTGGAATTTCTTTTGCCATCAGATAAAGCAAAGGTAGACCAAAACCCAGATTTAGCCTTGTGTAACTCAAAACAATATTAAGAAATAGCAACCACAGTTTCACAAAACAAATAGAGCTGGATGAGGTCTTATTTCTTCACATCCTTTCCCTATGACAGAATCAGTTCAATTTCTGACATTAAAAATGTTTATCTAACATTTTCTTAGACAGAATGATAGGGAATATAAATTTTTCAAGCAATTTGTTCAAATGCCACCTTTAAATGAGAAAAAAGAAAAAGTCCTCCAGATGTGATTCTTTACTCAGTCTGAAGCTGAGAACTCCTATTTAACTCACCTGAACAGAGATAATAAGTTCCTTCCTACTTAAGCCCTCCAAACATTCTTCTTCTCCATTCTAGACAAACTCAATCTTTTCAAACTACAAGTAGTGAACAAATACTACCACAAATCAAATACTCCTGTCAGTCAAACAAACTGTGTAAAGAGAAATTTTTGCTCACAATGACTTTATAAACTCTAAATAAATAAATTATTGTCTTACCTGATTCTTTAACATACATAGAATTTCTTCAGTCGCTTCTTACTGAATGCATTTCTGCTGTAGGATGCCAATACAAATATCTGTTATACTATTACACCTATTTCTTCTTTTCTTTTCTTTTAATCACTGACAAAGCTATTTTAGAATATTTGCTAAAATATTCCAGTTCAAAAAACTGTTTTGTTACAGATGGAGTATGTCTGTTTCACTCACCTTGCAACACAAATGCTGGAGTCATCATCAGAGGCATTTTTCCAGAATTGACTTATGGTTTGCAACACTGAAATTTCAATGTATGTGTATCTTCACTTTCAAGAAAGGAAAACTGCAAAGAATTTCTTAAAATATTAAGTACTATCCAAGAAGAAGACAGAGATGAGTAAGAGGGAAGCAGTATGTTGTCTCTATATTAGCAGTCTGAACTGTCCCTGTTACTCACCCAGAAGATTAATTTTCCATAGTGGAAAAGGCAGGGAATCTGTTTCAATAGTGCTGCATGAGGCTAGCCACATGAGGAGTCCTAATCTGTACCAAGGCTCAGGCTCTGCAGCTGATCAGACAAATGTCCAGTGCAGGATGGTTCCAATATAACACAGGTCTCCAAACTTCTTTGATCATGCAACCCAAGGAAAAAAAAATTAAGCACAACCTCTGAATATATGTACATTTATTTATAAATAAGTTATATAGATGTACTATGTAATAATATATTATGTACATTATAAAACCTACAAGAAATAGGAATTAAAAAGGATGAGATAAAAATGAAAGAAACACTACTATAAAAACTTATATTTTTTACTTGGGTTGTTAATAGTACAAAAATATATCCTTCTTGCCTTCTGAATTGTCTTTCACACTTCTTGGGGTACAGACACCCTGTTTTAGAGACAACTAACAAAGAAATCACATTAAGTAATGCCAGCAATGAATACAGGATCCTTAGACCTCTGTTGTTCCTTTAAAATTAATTTCTATGCTAAAGCTTCTTCCTAATGATCATGTTTGCATTTGTTTTACTAATTTATTAAACCAGAGAACTTCGCTGCACTGGTAGTAGTGCCCCATGCTAAACAGATCAGGTAAGAATCCTTCCTGACTGGTGCAAATATCTGAGACTGGGAAAAGGCTGTCCTCTTTGAGGTCTAGCTGGGATGTTGGAAGAAATTATTACCTCACCTCTTCATTTGTTCCTTAGCAGATCAATTTAACATGAGCTCCTCTAAGGAATCATAATATATTGAGCAGTAGAAGATAGAAACAAAATAGATTAAAGTAGTAATATACATAGCAGCTTTCATAAAATTAGTAAAAATTAAAAAAAATCTTTATGTCTAGCATGGCTTTGTTCACACAAACAAGAAATACAAGAACCTGAAAGTAACAGAGGTGAAAATGTTCAGAAGTGAGAAGTAAGCTGGGGCTTTCCAAGAAGCAGAAGTCAGAAAGCCTGATGATTAAAACCAGTACCTATTCAGAGTTCTTAATATAGAGTCAAAAGCTCAGTGTTAGTTTTAGGTGTATTACTCTTGATAAAAATTAGAAGTACCTGGTAAAAATAGTTGTCCTGATAATAATTTCTCATAATTAATGCAGTTCTGAATTAGTAATACTTAGTAATGTTTTACTTGCAGATATGTCCCTCTCTCATTGGGCTAGAGGCTATACTACAGTATCCATGCCTAGCACGCCTCATTCCTCTTGAGGTTTAGTCACTCCATTTAAGTTACATTCCATTCTTCCTCTATTAGGCTGTTATCCTGTTAGTGACCTTCAAGGTGAAACTTCAGTTCTGATATTAATATTTTTCTTCTTTATTGGCCATTATCTACATAAGCTAAATGTAGATAATCATATAAATGCTATAGTTATCTATGTGTGGAGGTTTGTTTTGTTTTGTTTTGTTTTGTTGGGTTTTTTTGTTGTTGTTGTTTTGGTTTGGTTTTTTGTTTTTGTTTGTTTTTGTTTGGTTTTGTTTGTTTGTTTATTTGTTTTTCTGTATTTCATTACTCTTCAGTGGGGCACTGGAACAGGCTCCCCAGGGAAGCAGTCATAGCACCAGCCTGCCAGAGTTTAGGAAGCCTTTGGCTTGTGAAGGAGTTGGACTTTGATGACCCTTGTGGGTCCCTTCCAACTCAGGATATTCTATGATTCTATGATCCTTGTTTTATCATAAGTCAGATACACCTCTTTTCACCTGTTGCTGTGAGAACCTAGTTACTCTCGAGCACACTGCTTGAACCCTTGAGGTTTTTAAATTATAGATGAAGGTCAACAAAGAGAGCAATGTGCTCTGTGTACAGAAGCCTTTTTAAAAACCACTGTTCTTTACAAGAAATTTTCCTTGCTTTGGAGAAACAACAAAATTTGCAGCCAACTTCCTGCACAGAGAAATGGTGAGAGGGTGCACTTACAAATGTTGGCAGCAGTAGACTAAAGTGTGGCATGTGCTCCAGCTCCCACAGTTAAACAAGTTGGGCTGTTGGGCTGCATGAGGGCAGCAGAGGTGTAAACAAATACTAACTTTTCCTTCTTCTGCTTGTGGTATTTAAGCTCCAGCAGAGACATCAAACAGATTGGTGTAGATGATAACATCTTAACCTGAGGTTGTGACTTCTGCCTGATTCTGGCTGTAGAAGGAGAAGGCATGGGGCTAGACTCCCCATGACCACAGACAAAAAAATATTAGGTCTGCCAGGCTGGAGCTGGCTGACTGGCATTGGTTTTTTGTTTTGGAAAGAGCTCATAGGAAGTGCTTATGTGACAGATCAGCAGACATGGTTATCTTTGTCACCCCTTAGCCCAGCTGGAAACTTGGACTTTTATCTGAAATAAAATACCTGAAAGAGTTTAAGCCAATGTGAAAAGAATTGAAAAACACTATACAAATGAAAATCTCCCCAAGTACTTCTAACAAGTAATATCATACAGACTTAGACCTCATCATCTTGCAGATTTAGAATATCCCTTACTAGATTCATGCCCCGAGGTAGCTGCTGGCTGAACAACAGACATCACAAACAATTTTTGCACACTGGGCAGTTGAGGTGCTAACCCAATTTTCCTTTATCTTTTAAACTCATCATTTAATAAACACTACCAAATTTCTGGTTCCCAGAGCCTGGACTGAAAAGTAGAATTTGCTAGAAATCAAACACGTCAGGTTTGTAACAGTGAATAGTGGCTTCTGTGTTAAGAACATCCTATTTTGATTATGTAGTAAAATGTACCCTGAAAATTTTGGTTGTGGGCTTGTTTCTTTCTGGGCTGAAATGGGAAATGAGTTTAGGCTTCCTACCTCACCTGAAGAAGCCAATGAATCATGAAGGTCCTGTGATCCTCTCACTGAAAGGATCTTTAAAAAATGAACTCTTTGATCCTTGGGAGAGAGAGATTCATCTCCTGCAGAGAGCTGAAATGAAGACCTCAAATCTGTAACTGACTTCAGTCTTGAGTAGTTTCTCTTCTTCCAATTGACTTTTTAAAATCTTACCTAAGGTGTTTGACTCCTTTCATGCAGGTGTGCCTATAGGAAGCAATATAGCTTCACACTTAAAAATTAACTACCACTATGCTTAATTATCTTAGCTAGAAAGTCTTTATAGAGAAGTTTGACAGAGAAAAAAATCAATTTCAGTCTGTCAGACAAACAGTTTAGCAGTCAAATTGCTTTTTCTGCATACTGTATAGTCACTATCAGCTGTCATGAATTTGGACTGGGCAGGCCTTGAGAGTTTTTATCCTTGACAAGATGCTGCTTTATTCTCAGACTGATGTGCCATATCCCTAAACTCACTATTTTAGTAAGAACATGCCAGAATGCCAGTGAAAGAAAGCTGAGTGAAAAAAAGGAGAGCTGAGCTGAGTCAGCAATTGCAAACATTTGCCTAAAACTATACTTCCCTGCAATCTTCTGACGAGAAGAACTTGCTTAAAAAGAAGTCCCTGAAAAACTGACTGATATCACAGGAATGATATCCATATTTGTAAAGAAAATTGGGATAGCCCAGCTCTGTAGAGAAGGGTGATAAAGTTGTAGATAATCACTGTCATAGAATTTAAGTCCTCTTACAATACTATAATCCACACTATACAATATTGTGGCCATTGTGCCATATATATGTAAAATATTCAAACACATCATAGAAACACAGAAACATTTCCCTTTCTAAATTATACCTTACAACTCATAATTAAGTCTCCTCACACTAACCTAAATAACTTTTCTCTTCCTTTGGTGCAAAGCTTACTGCATGTGGTTATTTCATACCAAATTACAAGTAAGACAACAATCAAACTGTAGTGTAAGTAGCTGAAAATACACTGTTGAGTTAGAATTAATTACTTCTTCTATACTTAAAATTATTCAGTAAATTTTTTTTATTCTCTCCCCACTTGCAAAAAACCCTTTCACTTGATCCTTGAAACAGGACTGCCATTATATTAGAGATAACTACTGTCCAAAGATACGAAATACATGGCAATCTCCCTTCTCCATCTTCTCTTCCCATCATGCCTATAATATTGTTGTCAACAGAATAGAGAAGTGCAGGTTAAATAGAAATAATGAAAAAATGCTTATTCCATCCAGTAATTGCACTGTTAGGAAAAATAGACCATCTCCAGTGATGTTTTGGGTCTTGCAGACAGAATGCTGGAAACTCCCAGGGTTTATGTGAGTGTCTAAACATGGACAGAATAAGTAAATTCTACACAGATATGGGTCAGACTTTCCAGCTCAAAACAAACTGCACTACACCTGAAGCTGATGTCACTAAACCAGCCTTATGTCTCCTTACTTTTACATTTTCTGGTGCTTCCAGATGACACAACAGGCAACCGTACCTGAATATCTGCTCTTTTGTGGCAAATTCAACCAGCTAATCTTTTTGTGAGTTTTCAGTCTCTGGCTGGAAATTGTTTGCTGCCCAATATTAGCCAATATGTAGCACCTACGTGACTTTCAGAATTTCATTCTGACTACCCAGTCTTTTTTTTCATATCTGAGTTGTCTCTTTACCTGCTGATATACCTGGGGAGGGAAGGGAGAAGAATATTTACAACTTAATCTTGGTGTAACTTGTCATTCTGTAGCACAGAATCACCAGACACCTGAGGACTTTCCCTACACAAACTCAAGTGTCTCTGTCAGATGCAGAAAGAGACCTTAGGAGAAAATGAGTTTATATATAGATATACATGTATGTATGAATATTTGTATAAATAGATTGATGCATAATGATGGATATAGAAGTATGTATATATATAATAGGCCAGAAATAAAATTTGATAAATCTTTTTCTAAATTGATTTGGGCCGCCTAATGATTATTTCAACTGTCTTAATCTGCATTTTAGTATAATCTCAATATCTGGTCATAGAAATGACAATAGGACATTTTTTAAGATGTAATTAATGAGCCCTGGCATCACATTCTGGAACATATTTACAGTACCTGTCTGCATGAAAAGAGCAGTGCTATGTGTAAATTGAATGTGACCTGGGTTGATAATCCTTCCTTTGTGTAGCTTTTCAGATTTCACAATCAGACCCTGGGAAATGAGAAAAGGTTGCAGGAGCAAAAAGAGTGCAAACTCTGCAGACCATTCTCCCACTGATTCCCCTGACATCCCTGATGAGTGTGTTGGGAAGCAAGGCTGGGCTACAGACATTGCTGCTGAAACATGGAATTGATGCCAGTCTTTTATACTTCTGTCAGATCTACCAAAATATCTCTGGTCTTTTTGGATTAGGTGAAACTTTTAGTGGGCAGAGCATGCTGAACCTACAGAGGGGATCTCATCTGCTTAAAAGATCTTGTCTTCTTCAGAACTGTAATCCTTCAACTTTAATAATACAGTTTTAAATTTTATCTCTTTAAAAAATTCAAACTAACTCTTTATGGTGTCAACAGTTGCACTTGAAATGAATCTTGTGGAATGGGTCAAGACAAATATCCTGCTGAGAAGGTTAGTGTTATTAATCTGCTGCTCTTTTTCCTTTTTTTTTTTTTTTTTTTTTTTTTCGGATAACTAACAGATCTTGGTTTTCACTCCACAA
>VWYO01000330.1:316402-394719 GCA_013400275.1 Rhadina sibilatrix
TATTTTTGTATGCTCAATAGTCATTCATCAAACCAGGGAGTGTATTTCAGAAAAAAAACCAACCCCGTGAGTATTCCTTTGTGCAATGCGGGAACATGCAGGTATTTATTCAAATTGTAGTTTAGTCAGTGTAAGTAAAATACTGTAATGTTTTATCTTGTTATTGAAGCTTGTCAGTGGAATAGAAACTGTGCCTTGACCTCGTGAAATTCAAACTGTCATTTACGTGCAGGGAATCAGGGTTCCCAAATTTAGTTTGGCTGTGCAAGAGGAGTCATACCTTCCTGGCAGCCCTGTCAGGTCAGCAGCTCTCTGTCATGCAAGATCACCACACCTTGTCTGTTTGTACCCCTTTGTCAGTCTGTCAGTGAAACATCATTTTGCATAAAGCCTGAGTAGATTAAACTGCAGAGAATGTGCTCCTTGTTCTCTGCCCCATGGTTCATGACCATGGGTATGTGGAAATGTGTTATAGATCCCTGCCTGCACTGAGAATTGGAGATTAGGACACCAGGGCTGTGGTGTCTGGTGGTGTCCTGTTCCATCACGCAGCTGGACATGACCAAGGTGTGTTCATGTACCCTGGAAGCGGAGAGCCTCTGAAGTATCATTTTTCAGATGTGTGTGTCTTCTTTCTGTTCCCGTGACTTGGGATCTTGTGCCCGGTGTATCACAGTCTGGGAATCTTGGTTTTAGAACTGGTGGGGAGGCCTGAACCAGGTGCTGAATGCTGTAGAACTATGTTTTACAGCTGGATTTAAGGATCACAATTTAGACAGAAAAGAAGGCCTCTAGTGTGGTACTGTCCCTAACAGCATGCATTAATTAAGAGTTCTGTGTGTGCCCATTCTGACACATTGAAAACATTGGATAGACAGAGCATCAGCCACACTGGGGTTTATTTTTGGTTGTGACACAGAGTATGAAGTGGTATCTGATTTTGCTATATGTGTGCACACATTCAGTATCCAATTACCTGATTTCAATAAGTGGTACTTTCTCTGGGCACACAGAGAAGTTCCCTTGGTTTTGAAAAAGGTTTTACACATCTGATTGTACTTACATCAAGTTTAAGTTAAAATTGTCAGGTTGTAATTTTTGATTTTTTTTTTCTGTCTTCATAAAACCGTTTTCAATTGTATCATGTGAAGGTTTCTTTCGACTCAACGAAACACCTCAGTGATGCATCAATTAAGAAGCGTCAACTCGAAAGGCAAAAGCTTCAAGAGCTTGAAAAGCAGAGAGAAGAACAAAAACGTAAAGAGAAAGAAGCTGAGGAAAAACAAAAAGAGGAAGAAAGGTATTTGTTGCTTATAGTTCAGTTACAGTTTTAACAATCAGGCGTAACAAAACTGCTCCTTCATATCGGCATCAAAAGATAGACAATAACTAAACACTAGTTTCTTGTAACTAAAGTGAAGCACTTAAAGCTGAGTGTGGTTATTTAGTTTCCTACTTACGCTTTTGTTCAGTTCAAAATATTAAACCTGCAAAATACTCAATTTCCTTAAAATCTTGCCATTAGACACCTAGTTTCAGAGACCCTTGGCCTTTAGCAGAAGCTACCGTTTTGTCCTAATCACAGAAATAAAACCCACCACAGCTGCACACATTCATTGGCTTGGTATTTTTCTTTTTGCTGTGATAATTCTCTGCCAAGCTGCCTCATGCATTGTTGTTGTCTCTGGTCAAAGTAGTTCAAAAAACAATTCTTCGCTGTAGCCATTTTTTTTCTTCAAATTCCAACTTGTTAAAAATGGACAGAATATGACGGTGTGTTGTGACAAGTAAGGGTTAAAATATTCAGTTTCCTACTTTTGTACTTCACCAACATGACTTATTTAGAAACAAATTTACTTGAAGTGTAAAATGTACATACAGTAGGAGTTTGAAATTGCACTTTGCCTAGATAAGGCAAAAATATTTATCTCTTTTTAGGAAGCAGAGAGAGCTTGAAGAATATGAGAGAGAAAGAAAAAGAGAAGAGAAGTTGCGCAAGAGAGAACAGAAACAGAAGGATCGTGAAGTTCGACGGAACAAAAAGCAGCTTGAAAAGCTTCAAGCTGAAGAACAGAGAAAACTTCAAGAGAAGATAAAGCTTGAAGAAAGGAAGCTCCTGTTAGCTCAGAGAAATCTTCAGTCCATTAGATTAATTGCAGAACTGCTAAGCAGAGCGAAGGTAACTTCAATGTTTATTTCAGAAGCTAATGAAGAACCCAACAGAACAAAGCCCTTTACTGGCTTGGGAGGAGGTGGGGAGCACTGTTCATTAAGCATTAAACCAGGTTTACTACCTCTACAGCTGCTGTTCCTTAGACCAAAATTTCAGAAAAGCACCATGAAACAGTATTTCTCTCTTGGTAAGATATGCACTTGTAGGTGAATGGAAAGTGAACTTGAATCTATAGTCCTGAACAGCAGTTTTTAGCTGTAAATTAATTGTCAGGTTTTCTTGAGTCCAGTAAAAGAGTGTGTGAGCACAATGAATTGAGCTAACCACAGAGGATAAGATGCAGGACTCCTTTTCTAATTTCAGTTTGGATGCTGCTTCATGTCTGCCTCGCAGCAATTCTGTTCACTGTCCTTTGCAGTTTCAGAGATTGAACTTTCATTAGTCAATGTTTGAAACTTGCGGAATGATTTTTCTGTAGGAAAAGTACTGTCAGCAAAGGTTTCAAATATTAGATTCTGTCTAACAGTATTTTTTTTTTCACTGAAACACTGTAGCTCAAGACTTGGGTGAAACCATATTAGTGCGTACTGTATGTGAAGTATTTTCTGTAGAAATGAAAAGCTGTGTGGAAAAGCACAGTTTTTTTTCTTGCCTGCATTTCGGGAGTGTTTTTGAACTAACAGTGCTATATACAGCTCAGTTACATTCTAGAAGAAAAGAGAAATGCCTTTTGCAGGCTTTTTAACTTTGTGGCTGTGGAGTAGAAAGGTTGTCTGATGAAACAGAGAGTGTGTTTCTTTCATTTAGAGAACTCTGTGGTCTACACTAAGCCACTTGACTAGATCAGAATAGGAAAAAGTTTGAAATTTTTCCAGTATCACGAGTTTTTTAAGTGATGGACAAAATGATAATCAGTTTTCTGCATAATATTAGTCCATTTAATTACTTGCTGTTTTTATGGACTCATTGTAAAGTCATCTATAAACCACAGATGGCAATCATCTAAAAGAGGTTCTTCTCAATAAAATTTAAAACATTTTCAATTTGACTGAAATTTTAAATTTGACTGAAACCTTCAAGTTTTGACCCTGATAAATGTATTTCAGTGCTTCAGATTTCACATGTTGTTACTTCTGTTATATTGAGGAGCCATGAAGAAACTCAAGAATTTTGGACAAATAATGTTTATAGCAGTTTTGGATTAGTGGATTTTGTTGGTTGATTGGTTTTGGATTTTTTCCCTTTAAAAAGGAAACACCATTTTATTTTGGGATGGTTAAGTTCTGTTAGATTTTTTTCTTGCTGTATTGCTGCCTTTGTGTTATGTTGTAACATGGAAGCATGAGCAGGTATTTTTTGTTTACTCTTCCCTTTGACTGTCTTTCAGACAGTAAAGCTTTTGGAGCAAGAACAGAATGAAGAAAAGATTTGTCTCCAGCAGCTAGAGGAGAGACGAAGGCTCCAGGAGGCTGAGCTAAAACGTGTGGAAGAGGAAAAAGAGAGAGCACTGGGGTTGCAGAGAAAAGAAAAGGAACTGAGGGAGAAACTACTGAACAATCTTCTGAGCAAAAAAATGGATGCAGTTAACCAAAACAAAGAAGAAACCGAAGCATCTCAGACTGACGTGCTGAAAAGCACTAGTGCTGTTCCCCACACTGTGTCATCCAGCTGCATCACTTCTACCTCAGGACAGGCTGTTACAGGCAAACTGGCTCCTGGCTCTCAAATAGAAGTAGCATCCTCTGAAAGTGTAAACACTCAATGCAAGTACTTAAATGGCAACATTCATGACAAAGTTCATGTCAAAGATGGTCAGAATCTTCATACTACAAACTCCGAGACGTGTTCTGACAGAAGAGGTTCAGGGGTACTTTCATGTGTTCCTGCCAATAACCAGGACCAGAAGAACCTCTCTAGCTATGACCAGAACGCTTGCAAGAAGGACATGCACTGTGAGCAGGACAAACGTGGAACGGAGCCAAGGAGAAGAAAGAGCCATTCATGTAGCAGCATAAACAGCGATGAGAGTAAGGGTAGGCAGGAGAGCAGCAGACACAGGAGAGATGTGAGCTACCGGGATGAAAAGCATAGGAGAGACAGGAGGTATTACAGACGCTCCAGCAGAAGTTACAGCCCCCGCCGAAGCCGCAGCCCTCGGCGAAGAAGCGCAAGCCCCAGGCGTTCCCGCTACAGAAGAACGCGCAGCAGGGAGCGCAGCAGGGAGCACAGCAGGGAGCGCAGGCGGGACAGAAGAGAAAGGAGTCGTAGCTGCAGAAGTGTGAGCAGGAGGCGAAGGCACCGGAGGTGATCACTGAATAAGCAAAGGAGTACTTGGAGTGGGTAGCGGAGGCCTTGGCTCCTTTGAAAGGCTGTGGTAGGACAAAAGGGCCACAAAATTGGATGCCAGACCTCATGGGTGTGACTGCTGTAGAAAACACAATTGTTTCAACCAGTTCTTAGCTTGCGTCTAGTCCCCAGAATCAAGAAAAGAGATGCCTGATTTTTTTGACCTTCCTTTGTTGTCTCTTTCTAGGTTTCTACCACAATGTAGGTATAATGACCTGTGCTTGTGTTCAAGTTCTAAAGTGCTAAAAGCCAACCTGTTTTCTTCAGTTTCAGTTTTCTAAACCTTAATTTTAGTGTATTTAGTTTTTATCACCTAATTTGATTTAAGAAATACACGGGTGCCAGTTATAGGAACTTCAGAGGTGACAAGCTATTACATACAGATTAGATTTAAAGTGTTTGCTGGTGCATTCAATGGAATCATGTTTAACAAAGTAGAGTTTTTATTGATTGAGGTGGATAGCAGGACTTTAATATTTTTTCTTAAAACTGACTATAAAGTTATGCAAGATACCTTTTAAATTGCTTTGATTCCTTCATATGTCTGTGTGATGCCAAGCTTTGTGGCCCAAATTATTCTGGCATGTAATGCCTTTGTATAATACTTCCATGTAAGAGAGGCACACCTGGTGTAGGAAGTAACAAGCAGTGGTAAAATGGTTGAAAGTTGTTCTGATATCTTGTTGACACTTGGCTTTGTAATTATTTCGGGTGGCGTAGGGCTACTTGAAACATTTTTTCAGGTACATAAAGAGCTGAACATTGTCTTGAAAAAGGGGCCTTCTTGCTAAATTATTTTTACTTGTGTTGTTGAAAAGTAAGGCTGCAGTGTCTCTTGTTAAATCCATTTAAGAATACTTTTGCTTTTAAAATGCAGCTCAGGAATATTAAAAGCTATAATGTTACAGTGAAAGAATTTATTTTGCATTTTTATGGCAAAATTAAAAAGAAAACTGTTTCCAGTGAACTGAAGTTGCTGTTTTCATGTGTCAGTCTATTAAAATCTGCAGAAGTGTTGTGTTAAGAACCTGTTTATTGAAAGCATCACTCAGCACATTTGAATAATGAAGTTCAGCTTCTCTTCTTGATGGTCCTGTTAGGTTGCAGCTATGTCAAGTCTTAATTCAGCAGGACGTGTGCTCTTTAACTACAGCCTTCAGATGCCATTTTCCTCACACTGATGCATGAAATCAAAGTGCATCCATTTCCTGGAGTGTCGGAGAAGCACATTAGCGCTGCAGCTCAGCTGGATCCTTGGCTGACTCAGTTTGTTCAGAATCCATGTGGGTTTGTTTCTTACTAGACCATGCTGCTGAAGTCTTTGTATTAGTAGCTGTGGACAGAAAAGGTAAGACATTGACAATTCTAAATTGTGAGGAGCTGTTGTGTTCCTCGAAGGCAGAGAGGCGCAGGCAAATCAGAGGGCTGGGCAATCATCAGTGGTGATTGCCCGGCCATACGAAGGGCAAGTGCTGGATTCTGCACCTGGCATGGGGCAACTCTGGGCTGGGAACAAGACACTGGAGAGCAGCCCTGCAGAAAGGGACCTGGGGGTTGTGATCGATGGCAAGTGGAACATGGGTTTCAGTGTACCCTGTCAGCAGGGAGGGTCCACTGTGTCCTGGGGCACATCAGTTACAGTGTTGCCATCTGGTCAAGGTAGGGGATTATTCTGTGTCCTCATTCAGCCAAGAGCTCACTCATTTTCTTGCCCTGTCGTAAGCAGCCATACCTGTCAGTTTAAGCATAGCTTAAAATCAGGCTTTGTTGCTGGAGAAAGCTCAGGTTCACTCTTATCTACTCTTAACTGGTAGTTTTTTTTCCTTTACTAGTGGAAAAATTTCCCCAGTGAGCATGATTGGTGTGGTATAAATACAGGGAGTAAGTCCTATTAAACCATTTATTAGGCAACTTTATGCTACAGCTCTGTGTTCATGCCTGCTGGAAAGCCTAGGCAACAGTGAAAGAGACCTCTGAGCCCTATTTCATGTACTGAGTCCCAAGAAATACCCAGTGTTTATTCCAGTGTTCTGCTGTCATTCTTGATCATTCTTAACTCACATGATGAGGCAGGAGGAGAGTTTTCTCAAATGTGAGAATGCACCTCAGTTGTTGCACTCGGCTCCAGGAGAGGTTTCACATCTGTCACCACAATGTCCTTGCCAGAAGGATAGGATCAAGTGGGAACTCACTTTGCTCTTGAGGGTGCATAGGGTTTTGAAGTGTACTGATCATCTAGTGATACAAGGGAGTGTGTGACCTCTTCCTCTTGGAGGATGTGAACCCTGCTATTCACAGTCTTCTTTCAGCAAGGTCTGAGCTAAAGAGGGTGGGAAATTTGTGGGCCAAAGCTCTTGAGCTCCCCTTTTTGAGCAGGAGCTGGTGCATGGGCTGCTGCCTCATCATAGCTGTTGGCAGTGGCAGCCAGGAGTGGTTTTTCTGCAGCCTTTGTGAAGCAAAAACAACAGGAGTCTCAAAGGGGTAAAAAAACTAAGTTCCTGTTGCTATGGATAGTGTTGCTGCATAGTCCTGTTCTTATCCTTGAGGAATGTCTCCTCTTGTATCTGTCTGAGGGCTGATGAGCCTCTGCACGTACCAGCCTTTTGACCTGCAGTTTTCTTTTTATCTCCTGGCCTCAGCCTGCACTAGGTGACTCGGGAAGCAGCTTAGTCAAACAACAGCTTTCCTACAACAGTGAGGCCAAAGCCCTTCAATATGATTATTGTGATATTTTCCATCTGATTACTGCCCACCATGTTAAAGGAATTTTGATAATGTGCAAGTCAAATTGCCAGCAGTAATTGATATTAATAAAAATGATTACCTGTAACTATATCCAAATCCTGGTTTTAATTGGCTCTACCTTTGTAGTCTATGTCCTAAAATAAAGACACAGAGATAATTCAGTATGTGTATAAAAAATATTTGATATGTTACCTGGAAGCATCATCTTCAAAGCTGACAGAGGTAGTGGGAATTTTTGCAGTCGCTCCCAAAAATGTCAACACAAGATTCTGTCTACCACAAGGCTATAAAGACAAACAAGTGGGAGTCGATTGGTAATCAGGACTACCTGGATTTTGCACCAATACCAGCTTTAGGGCAGTTCTTGTATTTCTTCCTTTAACAGACTATTGTGGATACTCATGTTTGATAGCAGAGCTAGAGATGTTGTTACATTCTATATAAGCCAACAATTAAACCAACTAGTTTGGCAAATACCCTAATTTATAAGTATATGGGCAGAATTGGCCACTGATGTCTTGTATTACTATACAGATCAAATTTGTGTTTATAATGTATTGCCTATGTCTTGATCTGATATCCTGCATTTGAGGTTTGGTTATTCTGGATACAAAACCCATTTCAATAAGCATATATTGCATTCTGTTGAACTGGCCTTTCCCTAGTCGAATGAACGTATCATTTGCAGAAAGTATCTTCTGCTGCTTTGCAGTAAATTTGTAGTTGTCTCTAGTGTTTGTATAAAGCAGCAGTCTAGTTGCCGTTGATTCTTCAGAACTGGGTGCACAGGATGAATCAAGTATCCTATATTAATCTGATACTGGGCTCTTGAGGCTTGTTTGAAGTGATGTGCACCACCATCCTTTCTTCTTTAGTAGCAGCACAGAAAATGAATGTGGTCTGGCTCCCCTCACATGCTGCACCTCCTGAATCTCCTGCTGCCTGATAAAAAAAAAAATGATTCATAGGTTAGCTGAGGCTAACGCTTTGCCATAGCATATGTTATGAAATTTTTGAAGGGCTAAGGCTGAATGGCATTGCTCTCTAGTTGATAACTAATATACTGTATGTGCACTATGGCACCTGCCAGGTGGGCTCTACCTGCTCTGCGTGGGATGTTCAGGTGTGCTGTCCATGATACTGGACTATTCTTAGGGCAGTATGAAGGATGTCATTCCCAGGCACTGCCGGCAAAGTTTCTGAACAAGAATTGGTGGCCTTCAGATTAGATTTTCCGTGCAATATGATCCCAGACGTATGTTTGTCAATGCTCTGAGGAACTGCCTAGTGGTGTCTCACTTTCCACCTTCCCTGTAAAAATCTTTTCTGTTCATTGCACATGGCTTGCTGCTGTGATTTCTAGCAGCTGGCAACTCGGCTCCATGCAGCTGTTCATTCACTCAGGATGGGATGGGGTACAGAATTGTGAGGGCAAAAAGAGAAAACTCATGGATTGAGATAAACACAATATAAAGAGAAAGCCAAAGCTGCATTCATAAGCAAGACAAAATGAAGAATTTATTCACCACCTCCCCTGGGCAGGAAGGTGTTCTTCCCATTTCCAGCAAGGCCAGGCCTCTTAAGTGGCCTGTTTAAGGCAGTTGTATATCCACAATTTTCCTTTATGATGCTTGACAGAACAAAAGTAATTTCTGAAATCAGAGCCTGCCTCTGCTGCTATCCATCTTATTTTTCTGTTTGCATCTCTCTCTCTATCTGGTGTAGCTGGCTATCCTCAGGAAGATTGTGACTTTTACCTGCTGGGACTTTCCTCTGATAGAAATTGAATTACTATTTATTTGAATTATTTGTTAAGAGATTATTTGCAGTCCACAAGTTAAACCAAGATCAACTCTGGATTGCCTGAGATGCACTTTAAAAGATCTCAGAGTTTTTCCTGTAAGTGAATCTAAAGAGAAGGGAGGATTTGCTTAAAAAATGAGCTGGATATACAGGTTTTTCTGCCCACTCCAAGTGTTTGCCATTAGTATATGTGATGAAAACAGGAAAAAACTAAAATGGATTTGTGTCAAAAGTGATGGAAATAATAGTCATGTTACTAGGAAAATGCATCTATTATAAAATATGAGAATAATTAGAAGCTACAAAGAAGAAAAGGAGTATTTTTAAACTTGATATCCTATTTCAAAGAAAAAATATGATACTGAGTATCTTGGTTTGTTAGGATTGTTAAAAGAAAGGCCACAAATTAATACTTTAGTGCCCTTCTAGGGCATCTATTATAAGCTGGGTATAGTTAGAGACTTAGTCATGACAGCAAGGCACAGTTGTTTCCCCACTGGCATTATTGAAACTCATTGTAGTCAGATCCTTGGGATTTGCAGTTTTTGCTTATAAGGAAGGTTTCATGTGAGAATAGTGTCATCTGCCATTTCTCACTGGCACACACATTCTTTTTACTAAATCTCCTTTGTTTATAGATAATTTCTTACTTTCAAATGTTATACAAAAGTGATGTAATTGGGGTTTTCTTGTGTACCATTTGACTGTAGTGAGTCATTTAGGCAAAGAAAAATGCACCTGTGGTGGTAAAATCTGGGCTTTAGCCTGCATGTGATCTAAGCCCTATGAGAGAAATCTTGATAGGGTTTTCAGAGAAAGCAAGCCATTGCAATTTCATCTTCACGAATGCATTTCTAGCTTAAAAGGAGCTTAAACTTTAAGCCTCACTAACAATTTACTTGGAAACAGCTACACACTGCATGTGGCTTTTTTTTCAATCTTGTGTGGGTTATCTGCAAGCCTCCTCCCCTACATCTCACTACTAGTAGTAATCCCATTAGATGATTATAACTGGTATCCTCAACAGACAGATTTAGTCATAATTGAAAAACAACTACAAGTGTGTTTAATCAACTGCGTGGTCATTTTGTTAGTGGAGACTTCATGTACCATATAACTTTGCCTTAAGTGAAGTGCATTTGTGGCCTGGGACTGAATAACTATTGTGTTCCCAGGAGTGAGAAATCCTTAAGCTTGCATGAAATTGCACCAGTTTCTCAGTAGCAGGTAGAATTGGCCTTTAGCAGAGAAATATTTTTATTTTCATACAGCTTTCTAATCTTTTTGGCGAACAATAATTATCTTTGGCTGGTGATGTGTGATTATGTACAATTTAGTTATCTGTTTTCATTGGAGGAGAGGGAAGGGTATTGAGGGAAATAAGTTGACTTGGTTACCCGTGCAGATGGAGACTTAGTGAAACTTTCTTAAACTTTCTCCTTCTACAAAGCTGTCTTTGGAATGAAACCAAAGAACTGTGAAAGCTGTAGTAAGCTCACCAAGAGCAGATCTAGATTTATCCAAATAAATGAATTCTGCTGACAGCTTATTGCACAAGCAGACAGAAGTTCATAAATAGCTCATGTGCTCTCCTTGAGCTGAAGATAGGAGGGGAAGGCTTCTATTATGAATATAGCTATATATTTGAAACCTTCAGTGTCTGGTTAAATGTGAGCTGCACAGATTCACAGTCCCTCTGTCAGAGGTTTGCTGGTGCTGGGGTGTCCAGCCTGCACAATCTAAATATACGGAGTATTAGTGTCTAATCTGTACTGAACACTGAATCTGGTGCACTAACAAGACAATAGCACTATGTTTATAGGCTGTATTTGCCAAGAGGAGCAGTTCTACATGTTTCTGCAATTTGGTATTTGCTGTAATTCTTGTGATGTTCATACCTAGTACTCTGGTAACACAGGGAACCATGGTGGTAGACTCTGAGAGCAGGTACTGTTTCTGAGTTTGCACACAGAGGAGAAAAAGGCTGAAAACTCTTACACCTGCTTAACTAACATTTACAGCTAACTCTCAAAGAAAGTTGCTGTTTCACTACTGCCTAAAAGAAATAGAACATCTTCTGGCTAAAATGTAGGATCTGAATGGAAATACAGATTCAGAGAAGGATTATACAGTAGAATCTGAAACATAGAGAAAGCTACCACTGAAAAAAATGCTGATTTGTAACATTTTACCTTCAGTGTATTACCTAAATAAGGTTCAATTTAACATTGTCTCCTGAAGGCATCCACACTAAGTGTGTGATATAAAATCTGAGTCTTTTAACTGATGGAAATGATCTTTTCTCACTAAAGCATTGCCACATCTACCCCAAGATGAGATGGACAATATGTCAGACAGAGACAAAGAAATGAACAGTGGGGCAGCGAGATTTTAGGAAAGTAATCCAGGGGTTTCACTTTCTGATGAAAATCTATGAGGTATGTCCTGTGTGAAGTTGAAATCCATGCCCCACCTTGCACTTTGCAGTCATTTCATTGTTTCTTCCCAAGGGCCTTCTGCTGCCCATGGTTAGTTTTGCATAGAAGGGGATGAAGACTGTAGTAGCCAGCTGGAAAATGAAAAGTGTACTGTCATCCCTCAACACCCCTCTCTGTCAAAACACAGCAATGCACAAGTAGAACCTCCCTGCTGAGGTACTGCCATCAAACAGGTATTCCTTTCTAAGCTGGTATCAGAGTGAGTGAGAGAACCTGCAAAATACGGAAAAGTAACAAATGTAGATTTATTTCCTCATAGGCTTTACCCGAGTGATCATCATCAGAGCAAACTAGTCACAGTGAGAAAATGGCAACAGATTCTTACAGCTTCTCTTTGGACTTGTTGCTTCTGCACCTAGGGAGGGGGTATACCCTACTGCAAGCCCAGGGTCCCCTGGACTGTGCCCACAGCAAGTTTCAAGCCCCAAGTGAGATTTCTGCTTTGGTTTATGAATGCTGGTGCATTGCACTGAGTTCAGATTGTTGGTATTTTTCTGTACTGATTCTGTTTTGCTTGTTACAAGCTTTCAAGTGCTTCTGAGGTACCAGTGTGTTGCTGACTGATGAACTGACAATACAAGCTTTAATCCACACTGCTTCTTTAGCCTTATACTTGATGATGGAAGAGCCAAAGAAACAGCTGAACCAGGTAGAAGGACTCATCAAAGCCAAATAACTCATCTAACATGTTTTGTAACCAGTGTGTTTCTCAGAAGCAATAAGATTATGTGGATCAGCTGGTGTGTTTTGTATCTGGTGAAAAGAAGCTTATTTAAATTAAGAGAGCCAGGAAATCTGTGTCTCAGTCCAGAAGGAAGATGGGTTCCACAGAAGACCTTGACTATCCTCAAATCATCATGCAATACAGCAATGGATTTTTAGTCTCAAAGGTAAGAAATATAACTCTTAGAAAGAGTATGCAGACAGAAATATTCAGGGATTTCTCTTTAGGTTCTGAATGTCTTTGGAAGAGGTGAAAGCACTGGTATGACTGTTTTTCCAAACATATTTTTAAGTCACAAAGGCAAAACTAGTAATTCCACTCTTCTTATTGTTTGCTGATGTTATTTGTCTAAGCACATGGGCATAAAATTATAATATCCGGTGCAATGGATGATTTTTTCCTTATTTACTATTTAATTTTTGTATTGTCCCTTGCTGTACCTCTGGCCAACATGGTAACAGAAGGAATGCTCTTTGGATTGTGCAAATACTGCTGCACCTTAAGTGCCTGAAAGGCAGAGCTGACAATAAAAAGAGAAAAAATAGATAATGAAAAATCACTTTGTGAGAAAAATAAGTGCCCAGTGCTTTCCAAATTAACACTGTTAGTACTATGTTTTTGAGAAACAGTTTCAACTTTGGTTAAGACATATTTTTTTCTCAGGGTAAAAGGAACTTCATTGTACAGGAATCATTGTAGCTCAAATAGTTGTAGATACAGGCAGTCAGTTAAACTGATGTCTTTGTTCCTGTTTCAGGAAAGTTTATGTGACCAGAGTAATAGGGTAATGCTTGTAAGGTTGCCTGTGTATAGCTAAAGAAAGATGGTTGATTTTGATTTTTTTTATGTATGGTTAGCTATGTCTGTCTGAAAGTTGATGGATGTTGCTGGAGAAGTTACACAACTCTATGGAAAAACTGGGCAATTTTGTTGGGTTGAATGAAGCAGTTCTTCTGGATGAGAGGAAAGTCCCTGCTTCTGGAAGATCACTGTACTCCTTCACATCAGTCCCTGAAAACAAGATCCAGAGAATGGAATATTCTCTGTGCTGCAAGCCATGACAGAGTCTCCAGGGTTCACCAAAGCATGTGTTAGATCCTTAGTTGCAGAACAGAAACATAAAAAAAAAACAAACTCCACCACCCAGTCTTGCCTTTGCTCTTTCCAGGAGATTATGAGAATTTGTTCCTAAACTAAGGAAGAGGGAGGAACATTTACACACAAAATCTGGTCTCTAAATGTGAACTTTTGGAAGCCAAAAAGCATTGGCTGGCTTCACTGGAAAAGGAAAAAAAAAAAAAAAAGACCAATGAGTTCATTGCCTGCATAATATGTTATATTGGTGCTCAGATAAACTACAGTTTAATAATTGGATTTGTTTATATGAAATACAACTTTATCTGAAATAAATATTACTAAATTTATATTTTCCTTAATTAAGCAGCTTGTGAAATGTAGTAGGCTTTGTGCTTTCACTTAATCCCTCAGTCCCATCTCTCCCTACCCCCAGGTTATGTTTACTGCCTGTGAGTTGGGGGTGTTTGATCTTCTTCTGGAGTCAGGAAAGCCTCTGTCTTCAGATACTATTGCTGCACGTCTAGGTGCCAGCACCATGGGGATGAAAAGACTGCTGGATGCCTGTGTGGGATTGAAGCTCTTGGCAGTAGAGGTGACACAAGAAGGAGGTAATAAAGGCAGAGGAATGGGAATATGTTGAAAGATGTAAACTACTGATGATTTTGAAAGTGAGGTAAGATGTGTGGGAAAAGGTGATACCAAATGTTAAGTCAGTTAATGTAGCTGGAACAAGAAGAGAATCACTCCTGGGATTCACTCTTCAGCTGAAAGAGAAGAGGCAAATGTCAGCATGATCACAGGTATAAAGTGAAACACAGGTGCAGAGCTCTATATCCCTAAACATCTT
Organism: Rhadina sibilatrix; assembly: GCA_013400275.1. Lineage (NCBI taxonomy): Eukaryota > Metazoa > Chordata > Aves > Passeriformes > Phylloscopidae > Rhadina > Rhadina sibilatrix. Next base: position 330,616 of record VWYO01000330.1, read on the forward strand.
TGTGCCAGAGCCTCATGTGACCTTGGAGAAGATATTTAGGATCTCTGTGGAGCTTGTCTCAAGAAATCTTTGGGGTTTGGGCAGGATTTTAAACTTAAAACAAAATGCCATGATGGATGGTAACAGCATGATTTAAAATAGATTTTGTTTTTCTTAAGGTTTTTACCATTATGTGAACTATTTTGTTAGGTTGTAAGTTTTTCCTTACATCAGAAACATGGAATCCACTTGGATTCTGGATTTCCATCCAGAAAAGATCTCAGGCCATCAGACAGCTGGTCAGGACTAGCTAGAGCCTCACAAGTTGTCCCCTGCTGTGCCTTGTGTTGGCATCCTCTGTTTTAGGGATTATAGTTGTTGCCCAATGAGTTTGGGCAGAGCAGGATCTATCTTTTATATTCCTTTGATATGCCAGTCCTGTGGGTGAGTGATGTCACTGCAGATGCATTGGAGGCAGTGGGGGAGATTTCTGGGAGTCCTTTAGGCATTCTTCTGCCTGCAGAAAATCCTGCCCTAGTGAGGGCAAGTGTGGCTGGCTTGCTGTTTTGAAGACTTTCCCCCCCACCTGCTCACCTTGTTGATCAGAAAAAAACTTGTCTGCAAAGACTTCTCACTTAAATAGAGCACACTGAGGGCTTCCTCTGAAAGCAGAAGTCTATATATAAATGATAACACTTACAAGGTCTTTTTTTTGCTCTCCTTGAAAGAAATGTTTGGTGCTGGAGTTAAGTGTAGGGAGATAATATTTGCCTACATGGAATGGGGCAACATAGATTTCAGCAGCCCTCACCCACTGCTCATTGCAGTGGAAGAATTTGGTTGTAAAAGTAATGTGGTTGTGTCCTGGCTGTATAGACATCTGGTGATAAACACCAAGCTCTTGGGTTGACTTGGCAAGGTGTTGTATCATATATGTTAATAAATATATTATTTTACCTTTAGCTCTCTACAGAAACACAGAAATTTCCAACGTCTACCTTACAAAATCGAGTCCAAAGTCTCAGTATCACATTATGATGTATTATTCCAACACAGTCTACTTGTGCTGGCAGTACCTGGCTGATGCTGTGAGGTGAGGAGGAGTGTTGTGTGTTGTGCAGTGCTTTGCAGCATCTGTGTCGCTGCTCTGAGTGGTGTGTATCTGGGGAAGAGCTCAATAAAGATGCTGGCTGGTTCTCAGAAATTAAAAAAAAAAATAATTCAGCTGTTAAGATGGCCAATATGTGCGCTTTCCCCTCACCTTGTTTTCTATTTGTGTATGTTCTTGTTTTCCTTTTCCCTGTCATTATAGAGATGATCTAGAAATCAGATTTCTTTATTTCACCTTCAGTTAAGCACATTATAATTACAGTGGCTTTTACTGGATGTGGCATCAACAAAATAAATGATGAGTAATGGTGGCTAAGGATCCTTCTGTTGCAAAGGTTTATAGGGGCAGTTTAATATGGGTCTGGAGTCTCACCTCTTCCAATGCATGCAACTGATGACCAAACATGGTGATGGTGATGATTGCATCAGTCTTGTACCTTTATTGCAGGTGTATTCTCATAAATCACAGAATCCTGGAATGGTTTGGGTTGGAAGAGGCTCTAAAAGTGATCTAGTTCCAACCTTCCTACCATGGATGCCGCTCACTAGATCGGGTTCTTCAAAGTGCCACCCCACCTCAACCTTGAAATGAACCTGTCATTCTTGTGAGAGGTTGAGAAATATATCAGCACTCTCATAGCCTTTTTCAATTGTTATTTCAGAGAAGGAAGAAACCAATATGAAAGAGTTTTTGGCATTTCATCTAAAGACCCTTTTGGAGCAATGTACAGGTAATCATTAGAATATTTATAGAAATTTTATTCTTCTTGTTATGGATACAACTAATGTTTTTAGTTATGTTTCAGGACAATTAAATATAGGAATTCTAAAATTCCTCTCATCAGTATCATTCAATGTTTTTATTTCTCAACAGTATCAATTACAGGGACACTATCTGACATTTTGTATAGAAGTATATAATTTCCTAATCTGAAAAACATCACAGATCTCTGACAGAGGGAATGGTTGTTGATGGAAAAAAATCCCTTGGAAATTCTGAGAATTAGCAGCATAATACACTGTTGGATTTCACTAGTCTTAATTCCTTATTTAAATGTATGAATTCATTGCTGTACCCTCTTGATACAGTAATATTCAAAGTAGGTTTATATGCAAAGAGGACATATTCTGTGTCAATAAAACCAGAGATTTTTGTTTAAGCTAAAACATGTAGCAGCAGTTATATGATAGGAATCACTGAGGAAGTGGTAAGGAACCTTCTCTCTGTGCTGTCTCTGTTTTCGTTGCTAGATCAGATGAAGAAATGCTAAAATTCATGGCTGGCCAGAACTCAGTATGGAGTATATGTGGCAGAGATGTTCTTTCTGCATTTGACCTTTCCCCTTTCACAGACATCTGTGACTTGGGAGGTGAGTGTCAGAAGATCTTCTTTAACAAGCCTCTGAACTGTCTTTTATAAGCTCTGTAGGGAAAAATAATGAAAAGCAGGACATAGCAACAAAAGGAGCATTTTACTGATTTGGTTATAAACAGAATTTTGAGAGTGATGAGAGCATTAGGAAGCTGAATGCTTTTCTCTGCAGTCTGATATATGTAAGTAGTCACTCATCCTCTTGAGGATGTGACAGCTTTAACATTTTTTCATGTTTGATGCATTCTTCAAATGCTAGATTCTTTCCTTCCTCTCCTTCAGTCACTGTTGTTGAGCTACCGCCTACAGTGTCTTATCCTGCAGCACCCTTCTGTGTCACAGTTGACATAGACACTGCACTTGAGATGCTTCCTTAGAATCATCAGAAGGCTTCAAGTATCAGCACCTTGCTATTCAAAAAGTCTCCCATACCTTTTCCCTGTTTCTCCCAAGAGCAGCGCCACACAGCTCTGGCTCTGTCTTTCCTTCAGTTCCGGCTCACTCCTTCCTGTCCCTGGCACAGCCACCTATCTCTGTCTGTCCCACGTACAGCAGCTCACCTTTTCTGCCCTTGCACAACCTCCTGTCCCTGGGTCTTCACAGCACAGCCAGCAGACTCCAACCAGCTAACTCACTCTTTATCATGCCCATGGCTGTGAGGGCAAGGCTGTTTCTACTCTAGGATAATTAACTTAGGTGTAAGATATCAGAGGGGAGACTGCCTTCAGCAGCATCTCCTTTTGTCTCCCCACACTTCTGTCCCAGCACTGCTGAGTGCTGCCAGGATTCATGGGATGAGGCAGGCTCCCCCCAGCCTCCCTCACTTCTTCCCCAGTGCCTGGTTAGTGACTCTGTTTTTCATTTTTCACCTTCCAGCACCTGCAGCTGGTCTGTCTAGGAGAGGGTATAAGAGTGGTAAAGGCTGGGGCTAACCCCACATGTCTGTGTGCTGCAAGCCCTGGACCTTCCAGCAGAACACATGGAGACAGTGGCTTCTCCTGCCCCTCCTCTTCCCTCTCAGCAGCACATGGGGTGCAAATGTGCATTACCAGCTTCCGTGAGGCTGAATGCACCATTGCCTAAATGCTTTCATGGGGGTGTCACTGAACAGGCTGGGTTTGTGTCAGTACTGATCTTCTTTTACTGTCCCCAAAGGAGGTGGAGGAGCTTTGGCCCAAGAGTGTGTTTCTTTGTATCCAAATTCTACCATCACAATTTATGACCTGCCCAAAGTTGTGCAAGTGGCCAAAGAACAATTTGTTTCCCCCGAGGAGCGTCAGATCACGTTCCATGAAGGTAGGTGTGGACAGTGGTGTGGTGCTGTCACAGCTGTTGCTCCAGAGCCCTGGCTCTGCTCGGAGGTGTCACACTGGAGGCTCAGGTCTCCAGCTGCCCCTTATGGGGACAGGGTTGCAGGCTGCAGCCTCTCCAGCCTGGGTTTGCAGCTGTCCCAGTTGTCCATTAGCAGCTGTCAGAGACACAACTCAGTTATTCAGCAGCATTAATTCATGAAGAGAACTATTGCATTTCTGAAGAATCCGGGTACATTAGCAAAAAAAACCAAAAAAGCAAGTATCCTGCAATTTTGAAATCTGCCATGCTTTGTTATAAATTTTCCTAACACTCCCCCTTTTTCCTGTCCAAACCTCCTGGCCGATGCGAGAAATGCCAGGCCTACTCTGAGCCTTCTCTGGTCACAACTGATTGATCTTCAAGTCCTAAGATATTTTAGACCATGAAAGTGGGTGAGCTAGCTCCTATACTTGCCCAGGCCACTGATGCTGCATAGAGTTTGTACCATCAATGAGGAAAATGGGTATAGGGAGATCTCATTTTTAATGTTTACAAAAGTCTTCAAAGTGCTGGAAGTGCTTAATGTTGCTCGAAGCTCAGAGAGAAAAAAGAAGCCTTGAGGAGAGAAGGGAGTTTATAAAAACAAAGATGCAAAAAAATGGGAGAAGCATTGGTAAAGTAAAATGCTGAGAAAAAAAATCTGAATGCAGTACACCAGGTGCTAAGCAAAAGGAATAACAAAGCTAGTGCTAGGAGGTGAGAGATGTGTATTTTTACCTATGGATTTATGAAGTAACGCCATGATCACCAAAGATCTTCGAAAACTTTCTTAAAGAAGGCAATATTCTTTCCTTGTTTCTCATGACAGATACCATGTGAACCTATCTCCTTAGTGCTTTATGAATTTGAATTTCTGTCATTGGAGAAAACCTCAACTCAGATGCTTTTCTGTGCATCAGTCTGTTTCAGGATAAGTTGTTGCCTTCAAATATTTCAGATCTTCTTGAGACTGATCAAGAGCAAAATTCCCTGTGCAGTGCAACAGAGGACATTTGCCTGGTAACTCCATTGCTGTCTGATAAGTCTGAAGGACATTGCAAGCCTGGAATTGAACAGAACTGAAAATATTTGCATAACTCAGCCCTCAGTCATGTGGGGATTTGTATAATGTATGTATTCTTGCTTTACAGGAGACTTCTTTAATGATTCAATACCTGAAGCTGAACTGTATATTTTATCCAAGATACTGCATGATTGGGATGATGACAAATGCAAACAACTGCTGGCAAAAGTCTACAAAGCTTGCAAACCTGGTAGGTGTGAACTTTTGAAAAGCAGAGAGACTCTTACCTATCAGCAATGTGAAGCACACCAGCCTTGATGCTCAATTTGGGTGGCAGAGTTTCAGTGCAGGAGTTTCTTGGTTTAGTCCTTTGCTTTCCCTGAGCCAGCCATGTGCAGCTGAGACAAACAGCACCTGGTCTAAGATCTCTTTGTCTGGCTTCCAGTTTCTTTCAAGGCATAAAGTGTCAGGACTGAGAATTTTGGATATTGTTTCGATAGCTGTATACATCACAGTAAAAAAAAAAAAAAAATCCCATTAAGCATCACAATGAAGCCTCAGAGTTACAAAAGCACTGCCTTCAGAGCAAAATCAGTAAGATCCTGTCAACTTCAGCTGGGGAAAATGGGAAATTTCCATCCATCCCAGCCATAGCACCCCCTTCAGCTCTGGGTTTTCAGTACCAACATAGCTGAGCAAGACATGCTCTGATGCTTTGGCTCTTCCATTGTCTTCTGTGATACTGAAATCTGACTTAATGTAGAAACTGCTTCTTCCTGAAAGTAAGGTTAGGATTTGTCCTAGTAACAGCTCAAAATAGCTCAACTTTTCATTGCTCAGGGTATGTTTTCTTTTTCTTCTCTCCACCAGGTGGTGGAGTGCTGGTGGTTGAATCACTTCTGAATGAGGATAAAAGTGGGCCTGTAGAAACCCAACTGTATTTGATGAATATGCTGGTCCAGACAGAAGGCAAAGAGTGAACCAGCAGCAGAGTACAGCAAGCTCCTGGAGGCAGCTGGCTTTGGAGTGATTCAAGTCAAGAGGACTGGAAAACTATATGATGCTGTTTTAGGAAGGAAATAGTACTGTGTGTTTTCTGTATGTAACAAAACAGAAAAAAAGTTGCAAAATATGCTGTTCTCTTCTTAGGGGGCAACGATCAACTTAGCTTTTAGTTAAGGCTGCCAACTTTTTTTGTAAGCTGATATGTTGTCAGAAGACTCACTAGTAACAGATTTTCAACATGCATGTATTGCAAATCTGGCAGCCTGGCTTGACTTGCCTTTGGATCTGGGAGGGAAAGAAAGAAATCAACACCTATTCCACAAAAAACAATCTACAAAAGAAGTGTGAAGTATGTCTGCTTCAGCTTGTATCAGTCTCTCTGATTTTAACACTGAATCTGACAAAAGCAGAGCTGAATTTGTACTTGAGTTCTTGCAAAATGAAACTAATCCCTGTACTGAGCTTTCTTGCCTGCATTTTTATTCCTGAGATATTGATATAATAAAACCGGACCAAATTATGTCTCCTTGTGGTCTTTTTAGAATTCCAGGAGATGCCCTGTCTGAGCCTCAGGGAGTTTTGCATGAAAAAATTATATTAATTTTTTATTTTCTCTAGACTTTGATTTAAATTATGAAAAAGTGTTGTACCTTAGTGACTGGTTGAAGCCCAGAGATTCTTATTACAAAAAAGGTGGGAAGATGATGCAGCCAAGTCAGTCTGTTATGTACAGAACAAAATGGGAGGTGCAGAGTGAGGAACCCCTGCTTAGAAAGACAACAGCCCCATTGCAGCAAGATCAGGCACAGGCTGGGTGTTGGATGCTGCCTAGAAACGTCTTGCCAAAGGAGATCTCAAATGGAGGGCAGAGGGGTGGGAAATTGTCCCATGGGATCCGTGGCTGTAGAACCACTGTGGGACAGTAGGACCTATGCTCCTGGCTCCCTGCTGTCTCCAAGGTTCAGCTCTCCCTTCTTCTACTGACCTGCCCTAGAGAACCCTTCAGGCACTGGGGGCCTGTCCGCAGGTTGTGCTGAACTGTGTGTGTGCAGTGCACATCTGTTGGGATTTAAAATTTTTTTTTTTTTTTTTCCAGCATCTTGGCCTCCAGAATTCTCCACAGTTCTCCCTTCTAATGCTTTCACCGTTTAAAAAAGCCTTATTGCAGACTAGCTTAGTGTAGGGCAACATTTTGAATGAAGTAACATTTTGAATGGAGCTCTCTCAGAGTTATGAAGAATGCTCTACACGGAAGGCCGGGGTGCTTTCTGGAACTCGGTCAGGAAGGCTTGCAACAAATGGCTTGATAAAGCAAGAGTTTTAATAAGAAAGAAGAGGGATATAGATAGCAACTAAATCTTGACGCTGCTTCAGATGCCCAGCACCTGCGTCCATGTTGGATTTCCCCACAGTATGTGGTACAGACACTATCCATGGAAGGAAACACCTCATTTTGAGTCATGTGGTTATTATTTTCTTACAAGAAACAGGCCATTCTCACAAGAAGGTGTTGCTGCATTGTGAGAGGCAAGGCTGTATGGGCAGTAGCACTGAGTGGGAGCTGCCTGAGGCCCTCCTGCAGCTGAGGGACATTTGTGGCACAGCACAGGCCTGAGACCACCCTGGAGCTGCCTGAGGCCCTCCTGCAGCTGAGGGACATTTGTGGCACAGCACAGGCCTGAGACCACCCTGGACATGCAGCATAGCAGCTGCCACAGGGGGCACTCACTCCTAGTTGTGTGGAGTGGATGTGTGGATGCATAAAAAGATCCTGCTCAGAGTCAATGCATTCCACCCCTTGGTCCGCACACAACTTACCTTTCCCAAATATTTTATGGGTTACAGATTAATAGAATATGAATTTCTCAGGCCCTAGCTAGAGCAGATGTGGTCTGTCTAAGAAACAGACTCCCTGAGCACAAGGTTTTCTGTAAGGCTGCCAGTAGAGCAGCCTTTTCAGAACTGGGTGTTCTCACACCATGCAGCTTCTGAAAGGGTGCAGTATACATGTCCAGGCTTGCTAAAAGCAATTTCATTGTTACAGGGTGAAACAGATCCCTTAAAATAGGAAACAGGTATTTATGTTACATATTAGTGCAATCAGGCTGTCAGGGGCTGACTTAAAGCACATAAAACTTAATTTTTTTTTTATTTTTTTTTTTTTTTTTCCAGCATCTCAGTATGAGACTTGAGAACACTTTAAGACTCATGCTGTCAGAAGGATACATATTAAGTCTTTGTTCTGAGCTGTATCTTGTACCTTTAAAACAGATAATGATTTTTTGAAATGGAATACAGTCTTCAACCTATAAATTTTCTGTGTGATAAATGAAGCAGTGCCTGTATTGCACCTTGCTGATTTATTTTTCCAGCATTTATAGTACAAAAGGAAGACTGCAGTTCCAGGATGTGACAGGAATGGCAAGGATGCCATATCTTAAGAAAACCTCTCAATGCTTATTAAAAACATGCAAAAATTTAAAAATCTGTTTTATTAAATGCAAGCCTCACAGATTCTGGGCTACGTTGTCCAGAATGAGATGTACATTTTACTAGAGTTTGGGATTTGCTCTGGCTTTTGTATGTTTGGGCCTAATATTTTGGTAACACAGGATACCCTGTAGTATTAGAAGCTGGGAAACAGATACTGTTTCTGAGCTGTATATAGTAGTACATTTCTGAGCTGTATATAGTAGTACATTTTGAATATTAAGAATATAAGGAAATCCATAATGTGAGCTCACCTGAGTTTTGAGACAAAACATTAAGGGCTTTTCAGCCTCACAGACAAAGGCAAGAGACAAAATCACAACCACATCTACATATAAAAGCTAACAAACAGGCAATGAGAAGCACAGTGACAAATATTAGAACTCCCTGTCCTCCTTAGCGGAGGACCACTGGAGGGTGCCCATAAAGCCATGAAGAAGTTTATCCAAATATTTTTAGCTGAGAAGAACAGTGGAAACAAAAATGATCAAAGGGCTTATCAGAGTGAAAACATTATGGGCTTGCAGTAATGGGAAACTTGGAGTATTTAGAGAAAGGGTCAAAGGCAGGAAATGGAGGAATCAAGGCGGGTAGGGGAAGAACCAGCCTAGTGAAATAGAGAAAAGGTGAGGGAAAATGTACTGATCATGTTTTGCAAGCTGTTGTTCTGCACACCTGTCTGGCCAAGCTGCATACCAGATCAATAGAGGTTTTCTTTGTATTACACTCTATGCCTTGCTATGTTCTGTTTCTTTTTGTGACGCCTTCCCACATCAAAAGCCTGTTCAGTGGAGAATCTATGCTTTTGAACAAGCCTAAAGGAAGATTCTGCTTTGGTTTATGAACTTAGGTTCATCATGCTGAGTTCAGGTTCTTGGTATTCTTCTGTACTAATTCTATTTTGCTTGTTACAAGCTTTCAAGTGCTTCTGAGGTGCCAGACTGATGAACTGACAACATAAGCTTTAATCCACACTGCTTCTTTAGCCTTATACTTGATGATGGAAGAAACAGCTGAACCTGATAGAAGAACACATCAAAGCCAAATAACTCATCTAACATGTTTTGTAACCAGTGTGTTTCTCAGAAGCAATAAGATTATGTGGATCAGATGCTGTACTCTGTGTCTGGTAGAAAGAAGCTTATTTAAATTAAGAGAGCCAGAAAATCTGTGTCTCAGTCCAGAAAGATGAATTTGACAGAAGACCTCGACTGTTCTCAAATCATTGTGCAATACATCAGTGGATTTTTGGTCCCCAAGGTAAAAAATATAACTCAGTCTTATATAGATGTCTAAGACTGAAATGCTCAGGGCATTCTTCTCTGAGAATAAAATAGTCCTTAATAAAGAATCAAAATGTAAACTGACTTGGAAAGTGAATAATCATGATAGAAGTCTAAAGGACAAAAAAATGCAACAAACAACTAAGGCAGATCTGACCCTCAGGATGGACCTAGCATTTACTGAGACCCCACTGACCTTTGGAGGCTTGGTTGAGTAGACCTTGTCTCTGCATGAAGGTTTAAAAACATAGCGGTTTATACTTGATGACTTGTTGTCTGACTGCCTTAAATGTGGAAGGTTTCTTCTGTGATAGGATTTCTTCCCACTTTTAATTTTTGATGTCTGAGAATCAGAGGGCTGACTTCAATTGCCTCCCCCCCCACCCCGTTATACCATGCAAAGAACAAGGTTTTTCAACTATTTTCTTCCCTTTCTTAATTTTCCATGCAGATGGCTACGTTTGATAACATTTGTATATTATGTCCCTTCAGATGGAAGGGACTGTGAATACAGAGTGTCTTATAATGACTCTCTCCCAGACAGCATATCATTAAGGCAGACAGGGAGCAGTTTCAATTTCCTTAATGTTTGCTGATGCTGTTTTCCTGTGTGTATGTGCATTTGCATAAAATTCCTCTATTCAATTTCAGTTTGAATTTTCCTCATTAACAATCTATAGTGATTTCAAAATTCACATTCTTGTCACGTTTTTGAGAAGTAATCTCAGCCATGCTCTAACTGAAGATAAAAGAGTCTTGCCTCTGATGGATGTTACCAAGTCATTTGCCAATGATGCTGTGAGGATTAGCTTATGATGCTAAGTTAGGGAAAAGAATTGAATCTCTTGAGGGTAGAGAGTATTAACAGTTATCTTGATAGATTAGACCACTTCACAATCACCAACCATATGAGATTTTAGAAGGACAAATTCCAGATTCTACACTTGGGAGGTGTACTCTTGGATGTACTTACAGACTGGGGTACTGGGGCTTGAGTGTAGCTCTGCAGGAAGGGATCTGGGGGTGTTGGTTGATTATAAGCTCAATAAGAACCACCAATTTGCTGTGGTGGCCAAAATGGACAACTGTCTCCTTGGGTGTATTAATCACAGTGTAATTGAGCTGCTGAAAGAAGTTGGTTAGCCCACTATACTCAGGGTAGGTGCAGTCCCACTTTGAGCACAGTGTGTAGCTTTGGGCTCCACAATGTGAGGATATATAAACAAATGTTTTCCAATTAAACTAATGCTGAATAGAAATGCTGAAATTCATGACTGGCCAGAACTCTGTAGACTAAATGTGTCAGGGATGTTCTTGCTGCATGATAGCACTCCCCTTTCAGGCAGGTCTGTGACCTGGGATGTGACAGACAATACATTTTCCTTAACAAGCCTCTGAACCGTCCTTTACAAACTATGAAAAGAAAAAAATAACTCCTATTATAGATGATCGTTTTGGCATTGGGAAACAGGAAACATGTCAGAATTCTGGGAGCAGTAAAGGGAGCATTTTACTGTATTGGTTGGGTTAAAAAGAGGAATGTGAAAATGCTTTAGGGAACCCAGTGCTTTTTCTGCCATCTCATTTGTGTGAGTAGTGGTTTATCCGCTGCATACATGGCAGCTGTGGCTTTTTCTCGTGCCTGCTGGATACATTTTTGTGGTGCCAGACTTTCCCTTCTGCCCTTAAGTCAGTGCCATTAGGTTGAGAGACTCTCTGCAGCAGCTTCCACTGCCATCCCAGTGCTGCTGAGCACTGCCAGGATTCATAAGAGTCATATGGCTCCCTTGTGGGCTCCATCAGTGTTTTCCCAGTGCCTGGTTTAGTGGCTCTGTTTTGAATTTCCCATCTTTCTAAATGTGGAAAGAGGAAGCCAAAGAAATCTAGTCTGCAATGACTCCTTTCACATTATAAATACCAAAGTTGTGATTCCCAGCATTTTGATGCCAGGGGTCACTGAGAGTGTTACCATTAGGCTGGAGGTGGCACAGTTCACTTTGATTAGCTGCCTTCTCTTTGCTCTCATGAGCTCTATGTCTGTTTGTCCTGGCTGTGAGGGTTCCATGCATGCCTCTGATGTGGTTCAGCCATGTCCAAAGGAAGAGACCCTGAAGTGTCTTTATCCTTCAGGTTCAGCTGCCATCTTTTTTCATTTATTTCTGTCCAAGATAAAGAAATTTAATGGAGGTATTATCTATTGTCTACCAATGTTTTTATCCTTTTAAATGAGGAAATTGTGTGAGCTCTTTAAAAGTAATTTTTCTCAGAAGGATTAACATTTAAATATTTTGTGGTATTTTATTTTAAAAATAACTGCTCTCAGAAGGAATATCAGTTATGTGCCATAACACTGTGCTGTTAGACAAGTGTATACATCATAAAAAAACCTCATTAGGCATGACATTGCACCCTAAGAGCTTTGAAAGCACTGCCTACAGAGTCATCTTCTGAGCAAAATCAGTAAGGTCCTATCAATTTCAGTTGGGGAAAACAAGAAATTTCTATTACAGTGATAGCTCTCCCTTCTGACCTGAGGCATCAGTACCTACATAGCCAAGCAAAGACATGCTCTGATGCTTTGGCTCCTTCACTGTCTTCTGTGATGCTGAAATGTGACTTTATGTAGAGGCTGCTTCTCATTGCTCAGAGTGTGTTTTCTTTCTCTTCTCTCCACCAGGTGGTGGAGTGCTGGTGGTTGAATCACTTCTGAATGAGGATAAAAGTGGGCCTGTAGAAACCCAACTGTATTTGATGAATATGCTGGTCCAGACAGAAGGCAAAGAGTGAACCAGCAGCAGAGTACAGCAAGCTCCTGGAGGCAGCTGGCTTTGGAGTGATTCAAGTCAAGAGGACTGGAAAACTCTTTGATGTTGTCTCAAGAAGGAAATAATCCTCTCTTCTTTCTTCTGCCATCTTGCATACATAAGTGGGAAAATGAAATATGCCATCCACTTAGTTTTTATTTAGGGCAATCATTTCTTTGGTAAGCTGATACACTGTCAGTAGAAACACTGACTGTTGAACACATACGGATTGTTTGTCTGAGAGTGGGAAAAATAAATTAACACATACTCCATAAGAAATTACCTATGAAAAGAAGTCTTCCAAGGAGAGATTATAATTCCTTATCTGTTCACAGTCTCTGCTTCATGTTTTACCCCTATTTTTTCCAATTTTAACACAGTAGTTGACAAAGACAATTTTCAATTTGTACTCTATTTACATCCTGTAAAATAAAACTGTTCACTGTAGTGAGTTCCCAGTTTCTTCACATTCCCTGAGGACTGATGTAGCACAGAGAAAATTCTAACTCCTTGTGATGAGCCTCTTTTAAAACTTGTAATTCTGTCCTAAAGCATAGGATTGAATGATACTTGATATAGAAAATTAAAAAAAAAAAAAAAAGAACCTAGCAAATGAATTAAGTCTCCTTCCTTTGCTACAGTTTGTGACATGCATTGGTGCAGGGTGTAGAACAGCATTTACAGAAGGTCTGGACAGGGTTAGCAATATGATTTGCTATTACAGGAATAAACATACTCATTGCATATCTTCCTTAGGATTTAAGCGCTGGATTTCTGTATATGCATTGCCTACATATACCAGATTTCAGGAGGAACCTTGCTGCTGAAGACAGTTTTTCTGTAACCAGAAACTGAAGAGAGGAGAAAGATGCCCTTTTTCTGTGGCTCTTCTCATCTATGGAAAAGGCACTTCATGGAAAAAGCATCATGGATAAGGAATGGACTTGTGGGAGCACAAGTTCAGACTGAGTTTTGTTGTGACAATTTTGGGGATAGGAAACTTTGGTTGTACGTGATCAATTCAAGGGCAAGTCAGTGTCCAGTCATGAAAAAGCCAAGACACCAGAAATGTTCTGGTTAAGCTGATATGAAAAATGATTCTGTATTTCCTTTACTATATAGTTAAACTTGTGAAAATTGGGAACTTCGCAGCAATATCACAGCAAGATGTGAAATATCACACTTGGTAGTTCTGGACACAGTGTAATGTGCATATTTAGAATGGGATATTAAATAAAGGAAGCTTGGTTGTGGTGGGTTACACTGACCAGCAATCGCACAATGGACTCACTGCATGCTCATTCCCTGACCCCAGAAGTGTGAGAGAGATAATTGAATGAGGAAAGGAAGAAAATCCTTCTGGGTCTTTATAAAGATATATTATAAAAACAGTTTAACAATTTAAAGAAAGAGGTAAGGTAAAAAAAAAATTAAAAACCCAAAACCAACAACCCAAAATCTCCAAGGGAGGCAAAAGTAATTACTCACCACTCCCCACCAGCAGACTGATGTCCAGCAACTCTCTCAGCAGCAGCTGCCTTGGAAAGACTACCCACAGTTTTTACCACTGTGCATGAAGTTTCATGATATGGGATATTCCTCTGGTCAGTTGGGATCAGGTATATCCTCTTTCACCCCTTGCTCACTCCAAGGTTTTTCAGTGTGGGGTCAGAGTGAGAAATGAAGAATGCTCTGATCCTGTGCAAGTACTGTTCAGCAGTAGCCAAAATATACCTGTGTTATCAACTGGTTTGGTAACAGTTCTAAAACAGAGCACTATATTGGCTGCTGTGAGGAAACTTAATCTACATCTCCTCGTTGCCATTGTAGTGAGTCTGGCTGTGATGGAGTTAAGTGCATGTTTTAACTAAAAAATCATCTATCTTGAACAATGGTTGATTGGCATACACCCAGGAACTGTGCCAGAAGGGAAGAAGAGAAAAAAATAATTGTTTTGAGTCTTGCATAGGAAAGACAAGGTAGAATCCTGTCCTTGCAGGAGAACTGAATGTCTTATTGTACATTTAATGTTTTCCTGATACTTAAGGCATCATACTGTTCACTGCCTGAGTAGCTAACAAAACCGTAATTGCATGTATAATTTCCCTTGAAATTCTGCTGTTATGCTTCTGATGTGTAAAATCTAAGCATGCTAAATAGGATATAAACATATTGTCATCAAATCAGTTGGTGTTTAAAGCAATGAGTGTTAGTCGTGTGAAGCAAAGAATGAGTTAAGACTAGCTTATTTTTGAGATATAGATTCAATGTGTTATGTATGCATAAAAACACGATAACTCTTTGAAATAAAAATGATTGCACATGGTTGTGGGGGTTTTTTGTTTGTTTGTTTGCTTGTTTTGCTTGTTTGTTTGTTTTGTTGACTGCCTGTTTTCTGTTTGCTACTTTCTGACCTTGACCGTTTGTGCCTGGTTTATACTTCCTTGACTGGGAGGTGGTCTCCGCTCTGCTGCAGCCACCATCCCAATTGCCACTAGATGCTGCTGTTGCTGCGCTTGTCTGATGAAGGGCATGGGCCGCGGAGCAGGGAAAAGCATCGAGCTCTGCGCGGTCATTTGCGGTCACAGGCAAAGTGCCACGTAAATGAAACCGTTTAGGCACTGCGGGTCAAGGTAAAAGTGGTTAGAGAGCCTCTGCGCCCAGCTGTCAGTAAATTCAGACCTGGTTTTGAACTGCAGCTCGTGCGTGGAAGAAGGAGCAAAATCTTTGTGTGAATGATGGTGGTGACAACATGAGCCCATCCTTCCTTCTTGTCAAGCTGAGCCCAGAACCCTTCTTCACAGAAGGTCTTACAGAGCTGCGCTGTGAAGCCCTGTTATGGCACCACAGGAAAACCAACACATTTACATGGTGCTTACATTTAATTTCTTCTCCTTCGTCTATGAATAGAAACATCCTTGCAAGAACAGAGTCAGATTACACCATGGGGTTGGTGCTTCTCAGCTAGTGCTGCCTGATGGGGGACAGACTATGACATGGGGACCCCAGGGTATGCCTCTAGGGATCACAGGGTCCCAGGCTGGCACAGGGTGGCATCGATGGCTCAGTGCTCTCCCTGGTTGTAGGTGCTGGTGCTGGTGTGGGCCATCACCTGTCTGGGCGTGGGTCACTGCCTGGCCCTGGCTGAGTGTGAAAAAAAATGGTATCCTGTGCCAGCCATCAGCATGAGCTTCTTTCCCACAGTCCTTGCAGGCCTCGCGGCCCTCATTGCTGTCTCCCCATGCAGGACCTACCTTTGCTGCCTCCCTGCAGTGCCTGGCTCCCTGCCATGCCATTCCTAACACCCCCGGACCTCTGTTGGCCCTCCTGAGAGGCTGCTTCACCAGGCACGGCTCTCCTGTCCCCTCTGTGGGGTCTGGCCTCTCTCACGCGGCCTCCCTGCAACCACAGCCACCCCTCTGGCTGTTTCTCAGCATCTGCTTGGCCAGCAACCCCTGCAGCCAGGGCACTGTCATCTGCCATAAATGCACAGCACATGTTTCTAGATGGGCTCCTTGTGCCCAGGACACTTTAAGGTATCAAAGCAGTGTGCAGTGCAGGTTATGCTTGTGGCTGGAAGCAGCAAAGGTAGGCAATGCGACCTGCTTGGATTCATCACACAGCCCAGGGTAAAGACAGCAGTATCACCAACCCCGCCAAGTCCACGTGGGTGCACTGTCACCAGAGGAGCTCCACTGGTATGTGTTGTTGGCATGGTCTAATAACACTTAACCTGTTTTTCCAAGGATGTGGTCATACCAGGGTAACCCCACTACAGAGCATCAACACATTTATTGTAGACAGTGGTCCATCTGATATAACTGAAATATTTTAGAAGTTTTGCTTCAACTTTCTGTACCCACAATAGGCTATGATGAGCACACAGAACATAATATTTGCTCACATCTTTGGATTCATGCTGTGCACGAGTCCATGTGGTGTAAGACTGTCTCCTACAGAAGCTGAGCTCATGTTCCTGCATTTAACAAGTACATGTGAACATTTTAATTTTGGACAATTTGCCTTCTTTTGAAGGCAAAAAAGCACCATTGCAGGCAGATTGTGAAAGAACTATGTTTTCCCCTGACTCAAATTCATCCCAATTACAGTGTTTTGGCCTTGGCTGGCAGCCTAGCTTCCACAGTGAGATAGGGGAGAAAATATAAAGACAAAAAGCGAGAAAACTCATGAGTTGACATAAAGAGAGATAAAAAACTTAGAGTAAGAAGAAATACAAAACAAACTAGTAATAGAAAAGCAGTCACTTACTGCCTTACACAGGTAGATTAATCCCCAGCCAGTTTCCAAGCAGTGACTAGCTTTCCTAAACCACCCTCCCCTCAGTTTTTATTTCTGAGCATGAGCATGACATGTAATACCATATTGGTCAATCTGGGTCAGCTGTCCAGCCTACTCAGTGGGGGAGCAAAGTGGGAAATAGAGGCAGCCTTGAGCAAACGCGCTCAGAAACAGCTAAAACATGGGTGTATTATTGACACTGCTTAAATCCCAGAATCAAAATACACCACCATACTGTGGTGGTGGGCTGTCATGAAGAAAATTAGCTCCATCTCAAACAGACCCATTATACCAATTTAAAATATAATTCTGCAGGGTAGCAAGGTCATGATTTGGCATTGCTAGCTAAAGTAAACATCTGAATGACCAGCGCTCTGCATCTGAGAAGGTAATGTCTTCTTCACTTTCTTTCATGTCTTATCCTTCATGCAGATGGTAATGGAAAGTACTTTATGGGAAACACATTTTTATTCTGTGTATGTGATGACCGTGTCAAAGTTCAGGCTTCTAGAGTGATCTGTGTCTAAGAATACCTTTCTTAATTTTTAAATACATTTTAATTACCTTATTCAAAGGGAAAGTCCTGAAAATGCAGTCCAGGCACATGGTAATGATTAACAAATCAGTGCTAAATAAAACAGAAGAAAACCAAAACTTGAACTCTTCTAAAGAAAGACTTCTTGTAAATCTAATTAATGACTTTCAAACTGCAGGCTTCCCCTCTGCCTACTTTCTCAGGATGATCTATTTATATTTATATAAATTAACTTTTAAGCTTGTCCTGTTGTCTTAAAACTTAATTCTCTGAGCATCTGGATGTACATCAGGGACCTTCTGTCTGACACACCTGGAAATTGAAACATGGAGGGTTAGATCATACAAGAGAGACTACTGAAGAAGATACATAAGATCTGCTGAAGAGGGCAGTATAAGTACCAGGAAGAAGCCAATGCCAGGTGTATGGCAAGTAACTATCTTGGGGCAACTGAGATAAGGAGCTGAGCCTGGACATGCTGCTACTGCAGCATGCTTACACAGCTTACACAGCTCCTTCACAAAGTCTATACACGCAGTCTTCACAAAGATGGCATAGTAGAGATAACATAGAAAGTGTTTGGGGTTAAGGTTTTGGGCTAGGGATAATGTTTAGGTTGAGAGAACAAGAGCCTAGAGCTCCAGGTGGAGCGATTCTGGAAATAAGCTGTCAATAGGAATGATTCACTGCAAAGAGAACTTGACTGCAAGAAGCTTTTGGTCACAATAATGTCTTGATGACTTTGTTGAAGACTCAGACAAAACTTAAATTCTTGTCTTTCACCTGCTGTGCAGATTGTAGGTTTGGAGTTTCTTCTGGATCTGTTGACAAAGTCTTATATTTCTCTTTTCATTTCACTGGGGCAGACGGTGAAAATGTATTACTACTCTTTCCTAATCTGCCTTGTGGATCTGAAAGATTGTTTTATGGTGTAAACAGATATTTAAAATGTGACACCTTTCTCCTGAATGGTTTATCTTTTTTATGAACTTTTTGACAGAAGTTTAAGGTCATTTTTATTTATCTTTTGTGTCTTTCTGCATTAAGTTTTAAAATTTGTCTTATGTTTTTGGCCAGAAGATGCTATTTACAATGTTGTCAACCTTAACTGCTCAAAGATTAGGAAGGTCTGAAAATCATGAGATTTATTTTTAGAATGTATTGACATTTTAAACTTTCACATTTATGAGACTGTGGGACATGTTTTTTATGTTTATGAGCATGTCTTCACAGATACACAGGCTAGAAGCCTCTCTGTCTCTCTTTTATTGAAAGATAATATTTTACTTGCTTTTGATTCTCTGGCTATCAAGAAAAACCTCCAACCAGGTGAAAAAATAAAATTACTTTTTAAGGATAATGTAAGCAGTGAAGCAGTGGTGTATTCAGCATTGTTTGAGGTGGATTCATCCCATCTGAGCCTCTGAAAGTGATCCCTTATGTTCAAGGCATTCCAGGGTACCATTTCTCCAAAGTATTTTTGCATGCCCTATTTTTCTAGAAGGACTGGAAAGCAAAGTGAGGGTGACTGACTGAGACAAAGATATCAGATGATCTTATCTGTAGTGCCTTCAATTCAAGAACAGATGCCTTTCTGAAATGAATGTTCACTTCAGTGAGTTGTTGAGCTCAGTAATAGACAACAAAGTGTGCTTAAAAAGTCTTTGCAAAAGCTATTTACTTTGTAGGGCTAATCTCGCTGGGCGCTCATAATCAGAGGAGACTGAATGAATCAGGCACAGAGGGAGTCTGAACTCATAGCCCTCATGAACTCATAGGAGCATCCTTTTCCCTTGGTTGTAGGAGGAGCACAGGGAGAAAGCAGCCTCAGAAGAGGAAAGTTGGCCATTTGTCATGTTCTGTGATAGGCATAAAATTAAATCATAAGGCTGTGATGGTCTTTATTATCCTGACAACTAATAGGACACAGTTCATGAGCCACTTATGCTCAAGTAGAATCTCATCCTGTAGTTATGTGCAAGATAGTGCAGGAATTGGGGCAAGTGGTTTTGGGAACCTCCCTCTTAAGCTGCAGCCCCTGTGCGGTGTTTCATACCTACAAGTTATGTGGCATGAAGGTGACTTTGCCAGGAGCTGCAGCCTGTGAGTAATGTGTTCTGAAGGCTTGCTCACTTTCCAAAGTGAAAGTGTTACATCCTGCAGCAGCCAGGCACAACACAAATAGTGAAATGAGGGTGACCAAACAGCCAGCAGGGATGTGTGGGGCTGACTCAGATCTTTGTCTATTCCCCTACCACTGCCTTAAAAATAAAACAGTTCAGAGAAACGATTTTGCTTATTTGATGGTACCAGTTATATTAGTTTCATGCTAAAAAGTAGCCTGAAGGAAATGGTGGTATCTGTGAATTAATTACCCTTTTAAGTGAATGAATTAAGTGGCTAAATGTGAACCCTCCACAGTTTTTACCAAGGAAATGTTAATTTACTCTTGATTGGGGAGTACTACAAAAATCAGCCTATGCTATATGCTGGGGGGGAAAAAAAATCCCATACACGTGTGCCTGCAAGTTCTCCCAAAAAGTTCCTTCCCACAGTGGACATACACCATTAAGCCCATCTCAATGTCTTCCCTGCTTATAGTTCTGTCCTCTTATACCCTTTTCAACCCTGCCATTACCTGTTGTGTCCTTGCGGTGTGAAGCCAGCTATAAAAAATCTGATATTTAGGTTATACAGCTGTCACTTCATGTGCTTGTAAAACAGCCTTCATGCCCATGGACTGTTGCAACTCAAGAGAAAGTTTGGTCTCAAGGTATGGTATCAGTCCTGAAGAACTTTACACCATAAATAAGGCGGCTTGCCAAAAAATTGAAACCAAGGGCCTTTGGTTCCCAAGATGAATCTGGAGGTGTGCAAGGAAGTAAAGGTGGAAAAAGAGGTAAAACCAAGGCATGCCCATGGACTGCCTTTTGTTCATGTTGCTGCTTTGTTCTCCGAGTCAGCAAACATGTTAGTCATAGTCAATATGCTAAGCTGCATATATAAACCAGCAGTTAAGCTTGATGGGTCAAAAAATGCCTCTCAGAGTCAATGGTTATTCTTCTCTTGTCTTCAGTACGTGCAAGAATGGGGCATTTGGATTTGTTGGACCTAATTCCCTAAACACACACTGCTTCTGTGAGTTAGTTCATTTCAGTAGGAAAAGGACTGTGACATAGAATTACCACAGTAGTATCTTTGCCAGTAAACTTTTACAGAGTGAGCTCAGAGTTCTTTCTGTTCTTTTGAATGCTGGAGTTATTTTGCTGTTAAGGCATCAACATCTTTACAGGGAAGGTAAGTATCAGCTTAGATGGATGAGCTTAATCTAAAACCCTACCACCCCTCCCTCAAAAGGATTCTTTTAATTTTCTCTTATTTTTCCCTCTGCATGAATTCTGTATTGAGGATCTGAAAGAACCTGAAGCAAAGCTGTGCTGGCCAGATCAGTCACAGGGTAATAATCCCTGGGTGCTCTGCATTTAAAACAGAGGCATTGAGGTGTCATCAGTCTCACCAGAGACTCCTCCCATTCTTCTTGATTAAAAAAAAAAAAAAAAAAAAACAAAAAAACAAACAAAAAAACAAACACTGAAGAACAGCTGTTCCTTGGGGAACACAAGTGTTCAACAGAACCAAGTTGCTTCTTTTGCTTATGAGGACACTGCTGTGTGAGAGGAGCCACCCTTGCAAGGTCTGCTAACACTGGTGAAAAACCTTGAGAAAAAACTACTTTTTCAGGCATCTTTCTATGTAACAAGTGGTTTCCTGTATGCAAGGAAATTAAAACCCTGTTTATGCTGTAATTTTTATGCTAAAATGGGGATTTCTGATTATACCTTTTTATATTTGAAGGTTTTTTCCGTTGTATTTTTGCCTGTCATTGGTCTTTGAATGCATATATTCCAGCAACAGACATGCTGGCATCCTTCCAGCAACCTTTAACCGTCCTTTAAGCAAATTGCAATCAGCATAACTAGTTTTAGCAGAACTTTGATTGAGGAATGTGGTGTGGGAGGCTCTTACATATGGTTAAATAGTACAATCTACAAGATTCTCACTAAAAGCATTTTTGCTAATAAGTAAGTAATTTTGGGCTTAAGTTTTCCACTTGGTGAATTTTCAGCCTGGTTGGACTTCCAGCTATGAAACCAAAGGCTTTCAACAAATATGTAGGCTGAGTGTGGAGAGATACTTTGAATCAGTGAGGGTGTTTTATTTCCATAGGCAGTGATGAAGGCTTATTTTTTTTTTATGATGATGAAGGTTTTTTCAAAGGAAGAATATCCATATGATTTTAGCAGAGGCTTTGCTCCTCCTCTAAGCCTATTTAGGTGAAGCTGAGATGACATATTTGTGTATTTGAGTAATGACTTGCCCTCAATTATTCTGTGTCATTTTGGTTTTCTTGCATCTTACTAGGATCTTCCTAGAGTAGTGGAATGGGGGAACAAATTGGCTAATGCCATACCTCAGACCCCCTTGCACATTTTCTGCCCTGATATTTTATTGTACTTGGGCCCTTTGCTGCAGAGGAGGATCAACTCTTCTTTCTTCTAGAAGGAACATCACTATTGTTTTTGTGACATGCAACATGTCATGCAATGGAACTGCTCAGGGGAGCAGGGGACAGGTGTCAGTCTTCCATTGGATGTCATGGCTCTGAAAGCATGGTGTAGCTCATGAATCCCTTTTCTTGTGCAGAATGTGACTGGAAAATGTGTCTGTGAACTCTACAAGTTCAGAAACTATAAGGACATATGCATATTTGAACCTTTCATTTATTAAATTTTAGAGGAATTATCCCAAAACTCCTGGTAGTGAAACTTAACTGAAACTCAGTATTTTGCCGCTTTTTCTGAGGCAAAAGTAGGTATGATCAAACTTTAAGCAGGTGTGATGCAAAAATAAAATTAAAAAAAAATAAATCATATTATGACAGTCTGTTTTTCACCAGAAGCATTGGTGGCAAGTTCATTATTTTATTTCTTTCTATTTCTCAGGTCTTTCTTTGGCATCCATTTCATGATGTAAAAATTGTGTCCCATGCACTGTTGACTCTAAAATTTCAGATTATGTTTTTCTTCACTTTATTTTTCCTTGGCCTGGTTCAATTAGTAGCACATCTCCCAAATGTACTTCTTTCTACTCAATGTATAATTCTGTACCTACCAAGCAACTATGTAATATGGTTTTTCATTATCCTTTAAGCAAAATTAAAATTTTAAACTTCCATGAAAATGTTCTAACACTGCAGTAGGAAAAATCATTGGCCTAATAAAATTCAGAAAGCAAGAACTGGGATCCCTTCTTTATTTTTTTTATTGGTTTCTATAGTCTCAGTGGCTAACATGGTGTTCTACAGAACTGGAGACATATTTTATGCATGTTAGAGCATCACTTCCAGTTTTCTTGACAAACCCAGAAAGCAACATAGCATCAATTCCTATGGTTAATAATCTGAAAGCTACTTTTGCCACAGCAATGGAATAGACATGTCAAAACCTGAGACTCTGCTAAGGAGAAGAATAAGTGGCTCAATTCGTTATGTTAGTCTGAGTGAAAATAACAAACCAGGCAAAAATACAACACTGTTGTGCATTAAAAGATAAATTACAAGAAAAAAAAAATGAATGATCAAAGATTACTCAATGTATCACCATTTAAAAATACATTTATTTTAATGAAAAAACAACTGTTAAAACTGGCCTAAGTATTTATATTTGACCTTGTTTGTTGAGTCCCTGGTAAGAAAATCCTAGTTTTATTTGAAAACTAGCTGTTAGTGCAGTTGCCATTGGGTGTAGCTATTGTGTTATTCTCTCCCTAGACAACTATATAAAAAACAGGGAACTCGTTATTTTTGCAATACACCCCGCATAGAAAAATTATTTCTCCATAATAACTCCTTGTTCAGAGGTGTCTTAGAAGGATGACAAAATCACACTAATTATTAGTATTCCCTACAGCAGGAAAAGAGTTTGCCATAAACCCATTGTTGTAACTGATGCGTATTTTAATCATTGAAAAAATACATATAGTACATTTTGTGCTTGAGTTTGAAGTTGACATACTTGAGGAGATGTCTTTCCCTAGTTTGAATAAATTTGGTTTTGAAATAACAATGATCTGGAGGAGTGGAAAAAATCCACTTAAAGCTAATGAAACCTCGAGAGCATGCAGAGATGTCTCATAAGCAGATTCTGTGTGCCTAGCAGAACTTGTTGTTCTACTCCCACGTGATTAGTCGTTCTCATGGGAATAAAGGCAGCAAAATAAATGGTTTTCCCTCCCTCTCCCTCCTTCCCAGCATATAGGACACTGAGATGTAAGCGCTCAGCTGCTCTTTAAAATGTTAGCAGAAAAAGTAAGAGAAGTAATAGGATTACAAGACTAAGCTAAAACAACAAGGTAACCATTGAATCTTCTCAAATCTATTGAAGAGTTCACCACACTTAAACTGGTGCTTATGTACACATTTAAAAGCCTGAATGTATGTTGTTAACAAGCATTGCTTTTAAGATAGAGGTGTGATGCAATAATAAAATCACTTGAAGAGTGGTAGAAATAAGAGCATCTGAGATTTTTATGTTCAGATGGCAGGGAGAAGGACATTCCCCTGTATCAAGGGCTGGCTAGTCTGTTCCCTGCTCTTCTGCAGTGCAAGACATATGTGACTTCCTAGGGGAAGGTCAGAAGAGTCACATTCTCTCTCTTGTAGCTTATGGAAGCAGATCTTGCAGGATGGAAATCACAGCAGCATGAGTGAAGTCTGGGAGACCCTTTGTGAGGGTTCATCACACTGTGTCTTCACTTGAAGACATAGCTGCCTCTAAGCAGGGATATAGTCTCTGTAAGCATACTGGGGGGGTGTCAAACACTCTTCCGGTTTTAGCACTAATAGCTTCATTTTTAAACGGTTTTTAAAATTATCTAAATCTGACTTCTGAGCTCTTGACGCTTCAGCTGACGCAGTAGTTTTGGTTTTGGAATAACTTAAAACACAGATGAGAAAAATAATGAACTAATACTGTATCTTGCTGTTCATTAAAGAGAGGCAGTTCTAGCCCTGACTTGCATTAGCACAAGTCATGAAAACCAGGTGTTTTCATGAACCTTCACACAAGTCTGTCGATCTGCAGATCCTTCAGCACTTCTAACTATAGAGTATCAGGGAATGACCTGTGCCAGGATGCTGGGAAAGATCAGACTGCAGGCTAGGATGATGGGATAAGGAAGGTGCACAACTGACAAATGAATAGTCACTATTCTTGGTTTTAACCAGAAACTTTTCCACAGCCATTTTAACTGGGCAGTTATTTGCTTTGCCACCAAAGAGTTTATTTGTGATCCAGGTTACATAAGACAATCAAAGCAGCCAGTTATTCACAGTAAGTTACTGTTTTCTTATTCACAGAATTTTTTTAGAAAGTCAGCTAGAATGTCCATAAGACTTAGTAACACATTAGTAGTGCAAAAGAATGTAATAAATTTTATATTTGACCCAGGGAATTATAGGAAATGTGGGTATAGATTCGGGAGTTCCAAAAAGTGAAACAAATGTATTGTCTTTTTGAAAATATTAACTGTCACCAGATTTAATAAAGTGTATTACAAGATCCCATGCTGGACATATAACACTGGTTATTTTGTATCAGAATATTGAAAATCAATATACAGCATAAAATATGCATTTTTTTTTTTTATTGTGTCCATAAAAATGCAAAGTGTAGCTACAGGGCTACTGGTGAATTATGCTCTGGCCATTTAAGTCATTGTGAAGACAAAGAGCCTTTTTGCCTTTTTTCTGCTCTTATTTGGGTTCTCACAATGGATCTGCTACCTATTTTAGCTTTTGATCTTTATAAAGGTGTTAATCTGGTAAGACCTCATCACACTTCTTTTTTTCTCAGCCTCAGAAGCACCTGGGAGGGCCCTGCAGTTCTTCACATTTGATGGCATCATCAAGCTAGTAGGGATAAAGGGAGCAGCTCTTTTTTATGCTCTTATGACATTTTTAGGACTAGACCTTTGTGATTTTGCATTGTACCAGGACAAATCCTGTGTCCAGGGCTCTGGCTGTGATGATTTTTTCAGTTGCTCTGCATCAGAAGGATACTACAGAACTGTGGCACTAAAAGTTACATTGGACCATAAAAGTGAAAGAAAAGGAAAGCAAAAAAAAAAAAAAAAAGAGTAAGTATGGTGTTTGTAAGATCAGAGGACAACATAAGAACCACATTAAACATAATGAAAATGAAAGTTAAAAGGAATTGCTTACAGTACTTAAAACAGTACTCCACTCTGAGAAAAGAGGTGGGAGAATTATTGAAGACAAATTTCTAAAATCCTCTGTAGCCATTCAGGAGTGGTTTCTAAGCAACCAGAACATGCAGATAGCCCCAGGAGTAAGAGGTATTATGAATGCTTGGAGACACAAAGAGGAAGAGAAAGATGAAACAGAGCTGGAATCAGGCTGGGTGCATGCTGGAGTGGAGGGCTCTCCCTGCTTAGCGCCAGCGCTGCTCTGGTGAGCCAGAGGGTGAGCTGCCTCACCGTGAGAAGATGCACCAAAAGAAGGAAAATGAAGGGTGTAAGAACCTAGATGAAAAGCATAAGCTTTGTATCACTCTTTCAGACCTCCCATTAAAAATGGGCAAGAGTGCATATCTTGCTGTATGCAATTATCTTTATTTTGCAGAAGACTGACATTTACAGTTCCCATGTACTTTATTCTAGCTGTTTAAGAAATGTTCGTGTTAGCTTTTGTCCAGAGCAGTAATTGTTCACTTTTTATTCTGGCAAATCTTTCTTTAATGACTGTATTTAATCACTAGGGAGAAAGATAGATATCTAAANCAAGAACATGAAGCCAACAGAGAAATAATAAAAAAAAAAAAAAAAAAAAAAAATTACTGGTTGACTAGATAAGTGGCAAAAAGTGGATAATTGAGTGGAAAACATTGAAAGACTGGTCAAAATGGTTTTACATTGTCAGCTTGGGTAAAAACTGCATTTTTAGAGTATGGTTCTATATATTTTTGAAGTATTGATAAATAAACCACAAACCTCCTTATATTATCCTTGGAGAGAAAAATTGGATGTGCTTTTCAGACTCTATAGATAATCTAAGAAATAGCTCCTCTAGGTCACACAGGCTGCCCAGAGAATTTGTAGAGTGTCCATCCTTGCAGATGCTCATAACCTGCCTGGACATGGTCCTGGGCAGCCAGCTCTAGGTGGCCTTTTTTGACCAGGGGGATTGGACCAGATGATCTCCAGAATTTCCTTCTAACCTCGACCGTTTTGTAATTCTGTGAAATATAGCAAAGTCCATATCAACAAGTTTTAAGGCAAGACCTATTGTCTCTGTTTTACCCTGTTTTTCCTGAGTAAATGGCTGTCCTAAACTCTCATTCTAAGACTCACTAAGTGCAGCCCAGGAGACTCCATAAATTATGGGGTTGAAGCCTCCTGAAAAATGCTTCCAGTTTAGTCCAGTAGCAATACAGTTAACTACCTGCGTGCCAGGCATTCAGATCCCATCCTGGCTGTGTCCATCAGAACTTTTGCTCTTGAGTTAAATTCACTCTTTGCCATGCATGTACATATCTAAGTACATTTTCAGGTCTTTTTACTGTGGAATAGTCCAATGGCAAATATTCCACTCTTACTGTTTTATGAATTCTCACGGTGAAAAAAAAAGAAAACAACCAATGTATGCCTTATTACTGCTGTACTTAACATCAATGCCACCAAATTAAGGACTCCCTATTTTCTCACAGTTGTAGGAATAAAATATCTCGCTGGCTTTTCCTCCTAAATCATTTCTTTTTAATATAGGTAACTGCAGTCAGTAGTTACCAGGTGAAAGGATGGTCTGCCATGTTGCACGCAGGCTACATGATTTTTTGTTCTCATTTTTTGGGGAAGTGAGGCTAAAATTGCTATGTGTTCATCTCTTTTGAGGAGAAACTTGGAAACCCTGGACATTTTTGTTTGATACCTTTTATTGGAGTGTATTTTAGTGTTGTCACCTAGAATCCTCTGCATTTCAGTTCTTACAGAGAAGGGTAGGAGTAAGTGGAAAATGTCTTCTGTTATTATCTCTTTTAAAATGTCTGCTAATTACTTAGGCCAAGTAACAGAAGCTGAAATGAACACATTGAGTCTGAATGGAAAAGAACCCTCTCAGACTAGATGGAAACCCTTCTACAACATTTATTGTCTTGTGACTTGCATGATGCCTTATCACAGCTCAGGACATGTCTCCAACATGAAGAAAATTTAGTAATTGTTTTAGTTAATATTTTTCAACAAAATATCACTTTCAAAGCTTGTTATTAGTTAAAAGCCACCCCCCCCCCAAAANACCCCCCCCCCCCAAAAAAAAAAAAAAAAAAAAAAAAAAAAAAAAAAAAAAAAAAAAGCCAGAATAAAAATAAGTTAATTCTTTAGGTTAAAAAAACCCCTTTATGATCACCAAGTCCAATCATTAATCCATCATTGTCAACTCCACCACTAAACCATGTCCCTTAGTGTTACATCTGCATGTCTTTTAAATACCTCCAGTGCTGATGACAGCCTTGATTAGACAGCCTGTCTCAGTGCATGGCAAGCTTTCAGATGAAGCAATTTTTCCTACTGTCTAATAGAAACCTCACCTGGTGCAGCTTGAGGACTGTGCCTCTTGTTCTGTTGCTGCTTGCCTTGGAGAAGAGACCAGCTCTCAGGTGGCTACAACCTCCTTTTGGGATGGTTGTAGGGAGTGGTAGGTCACCATGCAGCCTCCTTTTCTCCAGGCTAAACTCCCTCAGCCACTCCTCACAGCACTTGTGCTCCAGACACTTCACCAGCTCTGCTGCCCTTCTCTGGACTTGCTCCAGCACCTCAGTGTCTTTCTTGTAGTGAGAGGCTCAGAGCTGAACACAGGATTCAAGGTGTGGCCTCATCACTGCCAAGTTCAAGGGGACAATCACTGCCTGGTCCTGCTGGCCACACTACTGCTGACATAAAGCCACTGGCCTTCTTGGCCACCTGAGCATATGCTGATTCATGTTCAGTTGCTGTCAACCAACAACCCAAGGTCCTTTTGCACTGGGCAACTCTCCAGATACTTTTCCCCAGTCTGTAGTGCTGCAGGGACTTAATGTGACCCAAGGGCAGAAGACAGTACTTGGAACTTTTCGACCTCCTATCACTGCCCTCAACCCATCAACCCAGTCTGTTCACATCTCTCTGCAGTGCTTTCCTACCTCCCATCAGATCGATGGTCCAGCCCAACTCAATGCCATCTGCAAACTGACTGAGGGTGCACTGGATCTCTTCCTCCATCTATTATCTATTAATAAAGCTATTAAACAGAGCTGGCCCCAATATTGTACTCTAGGGAACACCGGCCACCAGCTGGGTTAGAACTCCATTCAGCACCAGTCTCTAAACTCTAGCCATCCAGCCAGTTTTTTCCTCAGTAAAGAGTAAAGTGAGCTACAGTCTACAGAAATTTACCTTTATTCACTCACAAGTTTTCCTGTTGGAGACCAAGAAGAGCTAATGGACTCTTTCAACAGCTAATGGAAAACATAAATCTCATCCTTCTTTGATGAATCTGTAATGTGTATCTAGACAATGATTTAATTATCAAAAAAAGCACTTTGAGTCTCTGATTCATTTAGAACTTTTTTTTTTTTTTTAAAGTCCAAGAATTCTGTAATAGATACTCTTGAGTTAATGGATGATGGCCAGCTATGATTTACATAGGCTGTTAACTTATTAATGTAGTGTTTGATTTCTATCTCAATTTCCTTATAGTTACTTACCTATGAGTAACAAACTTCATACAGCCACTTCAGCTTATAAAGATTCATTTCTGCCTGTCCAAAAAGTTTTTCTCCATTCTGGGAGTGATGTATATGATAGGTAGCTCACTAAAATGCAGTAAGAGCACGGAAATGGCTGAGCTATATACAAGGTACTTCAACAGCAGGCTCCAAATTGAAGGGAATAGTTTGGAAGAATAACTAAAAACAATTTTGAATGCTTTGAACTGAATTAGGAAAAGATTTGGCTTTGTAAAAATCAAATTAATATAGACCTGATTCTCTGATGTGTCATCTCAAGTTTTTATTGGTATAATCTCTTAGGCTTGCATGGAGTTAAACCAATAGACAGCAAAAAGAAGAAAGATGAGAGCTGGGCTCCTGTGAGTTTTGGGAAGCATGCTGCAGTGCAGTGCCTGATCTGCAGTATTGAATTCAAAATGCAAAAGAGAAAGCTGTCATATTAAGCTATCTAATCCCACACCCTCACTCCCTTTTACAAATATGAGTAATGTTTTCATCAGAAAATTTAGAGAAGAAACATTTAAACTCATGACAAATTGCTGAAGAAGTCTTGTTTTTGTTGGAAGGAAATGTAGTTAGTTTTGAGCTGATAATGATTAGAAGAGATTGAAAATATGGTGGATGTATTTTTGTTATTATGCAGAAAGAAATTTTGAGTAAGAATATCAGAAATCTGGGAAGAATAACAGGAAAACTGGAAATAAACCAAACCAAAACAAACAAAAAACTCCAACAGACAAACAAAACAAAACAAAAAAATAACCCACAGAACAAAAAAGCAGTGAGATTGAGGAAAAACCCCCCGCACCCAAAAAAAAGCTAGCACAATTTTTCCCCCCCTTAAAAACAGAAATCTTGGATAGGCAACAAAGGAAAATTAGGAAATGGCCCAGTGGATGCAGGTCTGGGGAGTGTCACAGATCTTTGCAAAGATGCTGAATGTACAGACTATGGAGGGACTCTGCACAGATGAAATTTTTCTGATAAATCTGATGACAGGAGAAAGCTTGCATATGGATATTCACAGAATGCAGAATCAACACAATGACAATAAGCACGATAAAGTTATCCTGACAGGACCTTGGAGGACTGTGAGCCTCATGCCTACTGACAGACTACTGTAGGGACACTGGGTAGCAGGAGCCCTCTGTTTCTTTTAAATTTTTTTTAAGTGCATTGTTTCATAAGTTATTTGGGAAGAAAGGGTTTGTGGGCAGAAATAATTCAGCATTAGAAGGAAGATCCCAGTGAGAAACTATTTTTGCATGGGCAGATGGATTTGAAACTGCAGTTGGCTCAGTGCTGTTCCTAATCTATATTAAGAAACTGTTGTTCTGTGTGATATCCTGGCCATATGCTAAAGCCAGAGGATAGTCTATGGTAAAAGAGTGAAGAATGGTTTATCTTTTTGAATTTGTTCATCCACTATGTGTCTCATGCATCTTCATCTGACAAGGAAAGCTCAGATGACGGTAGCAGATAGTCCTCTTGATTCCTGTCCTTATTGTAAGAATGGAACATCTTTCCTGCAAAATATGGTTTTCAAAACAGACAAGAATTAATTGAACTTTCAGGCTCAGAGGTTTTAAATAACTCCATGTCTTAGACCTGTACTCTATTTTATGCGATGCTAGTGGGAGGAGGCACAAAGTACTTTAGTTTTATAGAAAATGCACAGATGACTAGGGAGAAAAGAAAAACCAGAGGATTTTCTCTTCATGCCATTATATCAGACCTTTTTGCATCTACTGTCCTAGAGGGCTGTCACTCTCTTGTTGACTTTTCTTCTTCCCAAGAAACACTGTTTTGAATTACAGACTTTTTAGCCTTTGGAATATAGAACCAAGCTGGACATATGAATAACGTCTTGGTGCCTTAAGGAAAACAGAAAGACAAAAGTGATAGCTGGATTTCTAAGTGCCAAGGGACAAAACAAGGATCTCACAAAATTATGTTACCGTACAGGATATAAGGAGCTGCTACAATTTAACAAGTAGAAAAAATTGGTAAGAAAAGCACCCTAGGATCATTCTTTCCTTGGAAGAGACTTTACATAGCCTAGAAAACTGAATTGGTATGCTAGAGTGGGTACGCAGATTCACTGAAGGAAAAGTGAAAGGTAACTTCAGGGACATTCAAAAGTTACCCCAACACCTCCATACAGTCCTTCTGGATAAGGAGGAGACTGGCTGCTGAAGAGAAATTGCTTGTGCTTCCTTAGTGCAACACTATGACAGTCTGCCAATAAGCCAAGGGGACATCACAGATTTGACAGGCTAAATGCAACAGTGGATAATGTCCTCCTGTCTGCAGGGACACCTGTAGAGTCTGGCCAATGTGGAACTTTGCAAGGAACCTGGCAGGGTGCCTCCATTCTCACACATCACAACAACTTCCACGCTTTTGCAGTTGCAGAATTTTACTTGATACTGACTCACAAGTAGAAGCCGCAGACATGATAATTGGTAGATGGTACTCTTAATACATCTCTATATAAATTTACTTTTTTTTTGTTTGGTCCTGTGATGGTTTTGCTAAGAAAGGGAGAGTGGGACCTTCAGAAGACTGAGCTGAACACGTGTATTCAAAAGCTCTAGAGGCAGCTCTAGAGGTAGGTTGGCACAGACAGAAAAGCATGGTGTAGCATTTCCAGGACAGCTGCAAGCTAAGGAATGCCTCCACGCTCTGCAGGACAATGCTCTGCAGGTGCCAGCACCAGTCCCAAGGGTAGGGGAGCTAGCACAATGCTGACCATGGCCTAATTCACCCCACAGCTCTGGGCAGCTTATTCATTCAGGCAGGACATCTCATGGACTGGATTGTCTCCTTCCAGGCCATCAGCTGACTGGGGGAACTCAGCGTCCTTCTCCACTTTCCAGGGCACACAAATGCTCTGCAAATGCCAATTTGATTTGAATTTAGCATGTTTTTCTTCTAAGTCTCTTACTGACATCACATGTCTTTTAGTTGAAAAGGTTTTTCAAAAAGGGAAATATATATCTTTGTCACAAACCTGGGAATAGACTGATTTTCTTGACAAATTCTATTCTTGACTTTCCAGGCATAACTATTTCCAGTAAAATGAAGTAATTTTATAATAATACCTGGCCTGTCTTTCAGGCTATTTTGACTGCAGAATGAGCTTTTCTTATATAACAAATATGATTTGCATTTAGAAAGGCTGAGGGATATATCTCATTAGAGATGAAACATGAACGAGAATTAACTCATTTATTGCCTAATGTCCAGAGAAAGTTCTAAGATCTAGTAAAAAAATGGGGGAAATTAATGGAAATATTCAACTTTTTTATTCCACAAGTCTGGAAAATTGTTGCTTATACAACCAGAAATTTTCAGTTGAGATTTTACAAAGTTTTTTTCCACACCCATTTCTGCTTTCCTCTTTGTTTGTCTGTTTCTCTGCTACTTTACTGAAAAAATATGATGCAAAAGAGTGAGTTGACAAAACATATTTTCATGTTATCATTTTCTCGGAAAAATGTGACTTAAAAAAAAATCTTATCTAAACATAATGTCTTCTAAAATTAACACTTATCAGAAGAAGTTCAACCACCTTCAAAACAGTAAAGAACTGGCTAGTAAAAACAGGATGTTGTCTGTCCTGGCATTTTTGTGGCAGGGTTGCATGCTGTAGCATGAGATTGCTCAATGGAATGGGCTGAAAGAAACAAAATATCTCTGTCCCTGTTGGACTGCTTTGCTAGAGAAGATCATGAATGGAGTTTTGTTCTCAAATGAGACTTGAAATATTCTGACATCTATTGTCTTTAAGGGCAAGACATGAAGTTTTTAAAATATGGAGGAGAGAAAGAAAAGAAATATTTTGGCTGCAGAGGGTTAGAGGGAGAAGCATCTGTGTGCTTTGCTAATTTTAACTGAGAAAATGTTTGAACCAAATTAAAGTTGAGTAGGAATGAGCTGCCTAAAACACTGAAATAACAGAAGGGATTTTTTAACAAGATGCTGTAAATAATTGCTTTTTTATAATAAATTCAGGGAGGTGCTATAAAATCTAGATGTTATCTTTCTAGATAGACACAGTTTTCCTCCCAGGAGAGCCAAAATTGGCTGATGGCCTATTCATGGTGCACAGAATAAAGCACAGATTCTTAGATCATGCAGAATTGGAAGAAACACTCAAGAAAAAAATTGAAAGGGATGAGTAGGAATAAACTCAATGGATAAAAACCAGTTTGTGGGCCTTCTGTGTTACTGTGTAGGATATGAGGACACAATCCCTTCATATGAGCTATTTCTGACCACAGCTATCAAGTCCTTTTGCAAGATCAGGTGGAGGACAGTAGTGTTTGGAGACAGTAACTTGAATGCCTGTGGAAATGGATAAAACACAGATTGACATCAAACCCAGATAATTTCAAACTGTAAGGAGAAAATTCCTAAAATAAGGGGAGATGAAACATGTATAGAAAATCTTCAGCCCTGGAAAACAAACAAAAAAAAGATATTATTTATATTTCATAGGGGGAAATGTTATTTGTTGTAATTCTACTAGAGTAGGAATTCAGCTATATAGAACACCAGTCTAGTGCCAACAACAAATATGATAACTTTAATTCTGTGGTTATGTTATTCTGAAAGAGAAACCTATGAATTGATGGCCAGAAAAGCCATGAGTTATATAACAATAAGATAAAGGAGCTTATGAAACCAGCAGAAACCAGTACAGTCATACGTGAGACGACTATAGTGGAGTACCATAAATGCAGATATAAATTTACCAGTCTGACTACAGGGTAGAAGCAGTTAAAAATCTGTAAGTCTGACCTAGAGAGAGATAAAGTGCTCTAGAAAAATAAGTTAATAGATTTAGTGATTAAAAGTATAAGAGTGTCTTCAAAGAAAACAATTTGGTCAGTATGGTAACACTTAATGCTTCAAATGACTGTCCTGCATTTGAAACACTGAGACTTATTTATGCAGCAGCAAGGACAAGCATTGGTGAGACAAGACACCACTTTGAACCCTCATTACTACAAGTACTTAGGCCCAGAAGAACATGCCTGAATGGTTATTCAGGGTGGGATGCCTCCTTCCCACTTCTACCAATTAATATGTGCTAGTGTTCTGGGAGCTGCTTTCAGAATTATATGTGTCTCGACACCATTTAAAAATGTCATTCAAATTTGGAGGGAACAGAAGCAAGAGTTTTGTATAATCTTAAAAGATTTTCAATGCTTTCCTTTCTTTTTTCTTTTTTTCTTTTTTCTTTTTTTTCTTTTTTCTTTTTTCTTTTTTCTTTTTTCTTTTTTCTTTTTTCTTTTTTCTTTTTTCTTTTTTCTTTTTTCTTTTTTCTTTTTTCTTTTTTCTTTCTTTTTTCTTTTTTCTGTTTTCTTTTTTCCTTTTTCTTTTTTCTTGAAAATGGATCATATTTCACTTTTTTTTCCCAGTGTAATACTTCCAGTCCCTTTTAAAAGATTACCTTCCCCAACTCTTCCTTTTTTATAAACTAAAAATTTTATAAAATAATCTTACCTACTTCTTCTACTCTAATATTCTCAAAGGTGCCTAAAGGGAGCTGAACTAATTTCTGACTGAAAGCTGGTAAAGTCTCAGGCATAATCTGTGAGATGGTAGTGAATAAGAAATGGAAATAATTTGTCAAAAATGAGTCTGGCAATGAATTCTTTGAAAGCTGGAAATTTTTTCCTAATGATGTGAAAGGAAGAAAAAGGTCTCTACAGAGGAAATGTAGTAAGAATGTAGTAAAAAAGACATAATTTTAATTTTTAATTAACTTAAAATAATAATATTAAGGATGGCAGCATTTGTTGAATTGTTTTCTCGGCTGTGCTACGTACTGCACCTGAGAAAAATAAATACAAGCAGATGTATTTCTACTCTTACTTCTTGTTATTAGAGGTTAATCTCAAGGTATCCCTTTTCCTATGTCTGCTTAGTGTTATCTATTTGCTGGTAAGCCAGTCATTCAGCTGGCTGCTGTTAACCTTCTACAGCAAATTCCTTATGTGACTCTCTTTTGCTTCTCTGCAACTTCTCTGCAAATTTCTCTGAAAAACTCCATCCTGGGCTGCTGTTTAGCACATCCTGGAGGCAAGCATGGGTTTACAGGCTTGGAAAGCTGTGGTTGCAGAGAGCACATGCACTGCGTGGCATGCAGGCACAATTGCTCCTACCTCTTCCTCTGCCAACACAAGTATATTCCCAATGCAGCCGGGTCCTGCAGTTTTGGTTTAGTTTCAGCCTCCTGCAGGACACCCACTCCAAACTGATTGGGGCCAGGACCCAGCAGAGATTTTTTCTGAGGGTCATGATGCTCCCCATGAAAAGGAAAGGTATATGCAGGGTAATCAGGGCTGAAAGCAGATGATTCTAAGCATGGAGTGTAGGGGAAAACTGGCTCAGTGAAGGATGATGCAACAGGGAATGACAGAAGATGTGTGTCTCATATGTCCTCAGTCTTTCTCAGGCACTCAGTAACCAGGCTTGCATCAGAAATAGTGGTTCAGATTTTACTTAATGTAACCATTGCCCTCCTCTATTACTAATCATGCAGTGACACTTCATCAGTCATGTCTTGACAAGCTGGAATATTGGAAGTTGTGACACATTTCTCAAGAAAAATGAAAAACTATTTGTAAGAGCATCTTTTAAGATTCATCATAGCAGTGT
Organism: Rhadina sibilatrix; assembly: GCA_013400275.1. NCBI lineage: Eukaryota > Metazoa > Chordata > Aves > Passeriformes > Phylloscopidae > Rhadina > Rhadina sibilatrix. The sequence goes on from VWYO01000330.1 coordinate 366,364, forward strand.
TTCCATTGATTAACGCTGACTGCTGTATATGCTGTAGCTGACATGTATCACCACTGTCCCTACATCTGTCTCCATACAGTGTTCATTATCTCAGATGCACCAATAGTTTACAAAATGGTTAAATGTGCTACTAAATAAACACAAAGGATATGGAAATTATTAGAGAATTGTTTTGTCACCTTGGCTGCTATTTATCAGCTCTCTGATAGCTATTAGGAATAGATTTGCCCTTCAGATGAGACACTTTCTCTGATGTGAAAGCCAATGCCTGCCAGCACTTCAGTAATATCAGCCATTTATCCCAGCCAATTTTTTCTGTCTTTTGTTACCCACGTAAAGTCCATACAGTAATCTCTAAGACAATGTCAGTACAAATATGTTAAAATATTTCCCACCCTCGTCAGTTTTCTGATCCTATGTTCAGGCCACACTTCTCTGCTGAATCCTTTTTGCACTGGGTATAGAAGGAAGAAGAAGGAAAATCTTGAAGGAGCCAGTGAGTGCTTCCTCAGCCATAAACCCAACCAAGCAGAGAGCAGGAGAGCCTGCCACAGTAATCCAGTATGAAACACTGCTGCTGGGCTGGAGGAACACAGAACAACATGCCAGAGCACTGTCTCTCTTCCTCTCTTTTCCTCTTTGATGGAATTGTGATTAACAAAAGCAAGAAAAAAATCTCTTTCTCTCCCTGCAGGGACACATGTTTATTTCAGAGGAACCCTCACTAGGGCACTTCAGATAAGTCTCTTCTTTCTTTGCTTTGACCTAAGAAGATGAAGTCAGCAGTAGATCTGCCTTATAGCAGCTAGGAAGTGTTTTTTCCTTTCCTTCCTATCTATTTTAGCTGTTAATGACGATGAATCAACACAATCAAGCTGAAATTTTTTTCCTTTTGTTTTGCTTTCTTTCTTTCCAGTGGAAGTGACTGCTCATTGGTGCAAAGCCAACAATTACAATAATTTGTCCCAGAAGGGTTTTCAGAGAAATTATTTAGAGCCAAAGCTTTTCTTTATGACTTTGAAGTTAGGGGTTTGGGTTGTTGATTTTCTTTTTAATTGAGGTTTTCAACCCTTCAATTTATTCCTGTATTTGAGCATCATAGGATGCTTCAAAATCATGCAAGCTAAACTTCAAACAGAGGACCTGTTTCTTCTCCCTTTGAAGTCATGACAAAACTCCTGTTCATTGCAGAGAGGAAAACTGACTGGACCAAAAGTACAAAGCATTTTTATTTCTTTCTGATTTCATCAGTTACCCTGGTATAGTACCATGTATTAGAAGTGCTGCAGACTTTTGAGGGCAAAAGAGATAAATCAGTAAAACAAGTTTCCTAGCAGCAATTTTTGAGCTCCTGCTTCAGCACTGTTAAGGTTGATTCAGCAATGTTTTCTAGTCTCTGCTGAACAGTCTAAACAATCCATCTGTAAGATCTTCCTCTGGCTTATTGCAGGGAAAAAAAAAAAAAAAAAAAAAAAAAAAAAAAAAGACCACCCAGAGGTGCTGGACAAGCTTCTGAGATCAGTGGTCCTGGAGCTGCCCAGGGGGCTCCGGAGTTAGAAAATGCAAACATCCATGGAACATCTCTCTTTTGGGTAACATCAGAGACTTTGGCTTGAATAAGCTCAAAAGCACTCACATTTTCTATTAAATGACATTCCCTGCAGATTGGCAACTTTGCTTTCCTGCCAGATCTAATGAAAAAGACACCTGGAATTGATCAAATGGAAAAAAAAATGCTTGTCCTGAACTTAGAAAATTTAGAAAATTAGATGCTCTACTCTGACAAGCCTTCCTTGATAAAAGAATGAATGAAATTACACCAATCTAAAATGAAAGATGTCTCAACTTCTTTAACCGTGTCATCAGCAGAGACAAGACTACTTACAGTATGTCAGAGTAGGAAGACACACCTGGGGGTTGTCAATGCCTGTGTTCTGTTAATGAAATGGCTGCTAGTAAGATTCTCAAATATCTCCCACTAAAGTTGCTCTTGCTGAAGTTCAGTGCTTGCAAGATGATTCTCATCTATCACTCCTTTTTCTCTATGTTCCTGTCCTCATCTTTCTGACTTACTCCTACTCTCTCTTTTTTTCTCATGAAAGTGCAAAGAGGTTGTCCTGCTGGAAGGAAATAAAATAGAGTATGTATTCAGGAATGTGTCACTGGGGTAGTGACTGCCATTAGTGGTTGGCATAGGAGGGGGTTACAGATTTCCAAGAGCTGGTCTGCCAGCTCTCCACGTGAGAGAAGGAAAGGAGCAACTGCTTATCAAGACTGCAGAATATTTGTCAGGGAAAAAAAACCAAACATAAACATGTAAAGAAAAATGTAAAACCATGTACATAATTCACCAAAGCTGCTGGAGCTGGGGTCCCTCTCACCTGACAAAACTGAGCTGTGCATGCTCAGCTTCCGAAATTGCAAGAAGAGAGAAGTAGGAGCCTATTGGGTGATTCACATAACCTATTTAAATTTAACTTAGCATAATTGCCTTTAATTGTTTTTAAGATGGATTTGGCTGCAACATAGGTATTCCTGCTTTTGTCTGTTGGTTGTAAATTTGCAGCAAATGCTCTGCATCCAAACAAGGAGGATCAGGCATTTCAGCTATGGCCAGGTTGATCCCACCCCAATAGCCATGGACAAGATGACTTGGAATTTGCTTAAGAGGTTACAGTCAGCAGAAGGGCCTGTGTTTAACAGGCCAGACTGCAGCCTGGATCAAGACAAACTTCTAATAGGAAGATTTGCTGGAAGATAATTGCATGGGGTGAGACATTCGAGCCCGTCAATTCACAGCCTGTTTTACAGATGCTGCATTCTAGAGTGGTCATTACTGACTATGTAACTTTTGGTGTGTAAAACAATCAGGGAAACACATTTAACAAATGGTAGTGTCATGGTCCATGTTTTTGTTTGTTTGTTAGTTTGTTTGTTGTTTTTTGTTTTTTCAGCTTTGAAAGGCAGGTAATTTTTCCTCAAACAGTGTGTTTTTATGTATCTTCTCTGAACCTCTGAAGGCACAGACCTTTCACCCACTCACTTCCATTGTTTACATCTGTCTTTTACTTATTAAAAATTCTTTCCTTAACATTTAAGAATTCTATGAGTAAAAAAAAAAAATCTGTATTATCAATTCTGCTCTGACTTCAGAAGTATTTCAAGGTATGTATGTCACGGAAGAATTTTTGCCAGTATATGACTTACTAAATAGATATATCTTTAAAGAGTCCAGAGAGCATTGCCTATTTAGGAAGGATGTATGGTCTAGTTATTAAGTAGACAGATTACAAGACAAGGACCTGGTTTGTACCCAACTTTGCATGCAGCAGTAAGCAAATCCTAAACTTCCTCTGTAGCTTAGTTTTCCCATCTGTAAAATGAGAATGACAGCATTCATTTATTTCACAGGGGTGAGTCTTAATCATTGTTTGCAGAACAACTGCTGAAATGGATGTGAATTCTTTCTTCTGCTGTAGCCAGTGCAGGTTTTGCAAAGCTCAATCTATTGCAAAAGGATGAAATGTCATTCTTGAAGCTGTAACAGAAGAAAACATTTTCTGTATCTTGAAAGTCCTCTGCCATTGCTCATAGATGCTTCAACCATGTTGTTATCACGTCAATTCAATTTCTACATCTATACCACAAGAAAAAAAAAAGTTATTAATAACATATTAATTTTCTGGTTTTTGTTTTCCTTTTTTAGGAACCTTTCCTCCAACAGAGTTGGCTAAAGATGACTTATCTACTCTGAGTTTCTTTAAGTCCCCAAGAAAAGTGTCTTTTAAAAGCCAGTGAGGTATTAAAACTCACTCCCCACTGCTGAAGATCCCAAAGGCATTAAGAGCTTTCAGCTTTGCCCATCATTCGAGATAAGCTATTCCACAAAGAGAAATGGGAAACTTGAAATTAGGGAACTTAATTATCATATTATCTCCTCCTTTGAATTCTTTAAAAAAAATGAGGAGGCAAAGCTGTCAGTCACCTCTTATGCAACTAAGATGGCTGGGCACAGATCTTGCAGTTGTCAGAGAAAAAATCATAGCCACTAAACATCAGACAAGCATTAAGGAAATATCCAATGACAGAGATTTTAAGATGATTTTAAAAATAGCATAATAGGGTATTTTATAAAAATAAAGAAATATCTAGATTGAAAGATTGGATATCCAGAACCATAAAACCCTGAAAATTAGCATCTTGCCAAGAAGATGGGAAAAACATTCAAGCAGTAAAGAAAGACTATTTAAATAATGTATGACAGTTTCTTTTGGCACTAAAGGAACATTGAGGGGGGAAAAAGAAGAAAACTATGGCTTTTTTTTTTTTTTCAAAAGAAGAAGAACGCTGGGATTTGTAATGCTTGTATCTCTCTTTATTTCATTCAAAATTAAATATCAAGTAAGCCCATTGCTCACCAGCAGACTTCTGCCTTTTTGCTCTTGGTGAAGTCTGCACCCTGCAGAAGTCAGAGCCTGCTGCTTCCCAAAGCACTTGGCAGCACCTTCCCCACTGGTAGCCACCATCCCCCAGCACCCAGGGAACTGAATTGTCATGAAGCAGTGAAATACACTTCCTCCATATAGGTTAAAGTGAGAAGGACAAGATCCTGATTTGTTTAAAAAAAGATTATTTATACTTCCTGAGCAATTCTGAAACTACCAACGTACGCAATGCAGAATCACCACGGGCCAAGAAACAAAGAAATAAGTAAATACAACCTTCCATAAAGCTTTTAAAAACATGCAAAGCAAACTTTATATTTGCTTGATGACTTATGTGTAAGATTTTTCTTTCATAGAATTCCTGCTCTTTACATTATAATGTGGGAATGAAGGAGGCTCACAGAAAGACATTCCACATCTTCAACTGAAGGAAATTTAATCTTACTACTCATAAGCCAGGGAGGAAAAAAAAAAAGGCAAATAAACAACACTAGACTTTTAAACATATCTATTAATATTATTAGATAGCAATATATTTGTAAACTTTTATCTATAATAAGGAAAGAAGTACTTGAACTCTTTCAACAAACACATCAGACTTACTCCTCAAATAAGGTCTGGTCTAAAGCATATATTTATGAATGTTACAGAATTTCATATTCATTATGCAAATATAGATGCAAACAATTCTCTAGAAAAAAAAATGTATTGCTGGGAACAGAGTATGTTACTTATAAGTTTTGTCTATCAGGGCCCAATTTTCTTTAAAATTGTTTCAATTATTAAAAACCCCCCAACATTTTTAATCCTAACAAACACCAAAATATCTCCCTTTTCCATTTGGAAATTTACACAAGAATGCCCATTACCTTCAAAATGTTGAATAGATCCAAAGAGAAATTTAAGAATTTAGTCATCTTGACACATCCAGTTGACATTTTCCTGCTTGTTACAAGTCTGGATAAATGTTTCAAATATCCCATGAATATTAATTAACTGTGGTAGCTCCTCTAACTGAAAGTCAAATCATGAATAACCAGAAGTAGTGAGGATTTTGTTAAAGAGAGATAGATCTGGGCATCATATGGAAACATAAGTAGGAGGCAAGACAAACAGCAAAATTTTAAACATCCATTTCCCCTTGGTAGAAACAGAGAAATAGAGCCAAGGTTAATGCTGTTCAAGGAACTGCACAGTTAGCAATGAAATAAATATATGGAAGGCACTTATTTTTTCCTTTTGTGAGGAAACAGCATAGTTAATATGAATGCCACTTCTAGATTTCCATTTATTCTGAATAGTCACTGTGTCTTATACTCCTGCCTTTAATGATAATTGAAAAAAAAAAACGGACAAAACACCATCTTTTCAGGGTTTTATTGGGCAGTGGAGGATGACAAACCCAGAATTTCCTTGCAACAATATAAATATCAAAGTCTATGGCTTGTTTTTAGATTTCAGCAGTTCTACATATTTCTGTCAGTTTTAATTCTGACCAGGCAAAGCATTAGTTTAATCTCATGGGTTATGGAGTGTCTGACCAGCTGTAGTAGACCTGGCTTCTTTATTCCTTCCCTGAATGGTGCCCTCAGCCTGTCACCAAAGCCCTGCAGTGGAAGCACAGCCCTAAGAAGCAGCATGGTGGTCTCCATTACCTTGAAAATATCTTATATTTGTTTGTTAGGGGAACTCAAGGCTGCAGAGGAGAAGAAACTCTCTTTTCATTTCGGAAGATCCTCTGTTTAATTAACTGACTGCTAATCAATGTATGGGAAAATATGTATTCCTTTTGCAGCAGTGAAAGGAGTATTCTGTCCAGAGAGTAGCCAGAAATAATATTTCTAAAGGAACTAGGGTGCTGTCCTCTCAATAGCCTTGTTACACCTCTAATGGTGTCCTGCAGGGTGACCTGTGTGATCCACCGAGGTTACTTGGATTTCCAAAGTATGCAATAAATTTACACATCCCTCACCAGGATGTTTGAATTAAACATGGATTTTGGAGGAGAAGCTTGGGAGAAGGACCTCTGTAACCTCAAAAACAGTAAAAACATATTTTCATATGTGTTCTCACCATTCCTTGGAGCTTTGCTTAGGCGTAATTCAGCAGAAAATTGCTTGAAAGTTTGTGTGGGGACAGCTATTGACTATTTAAAACAGATGATGCAAATCACACCGGAGCTGATGTTGTGACTTGGCAGGTGTTAAGTTGCTGCTTATGTTGTGGGAATACTTTAAGAATTCCTTGCTACATGTGGAGCTGGGTGACAGGTTTATATTTGCACAGTCACAGCACTGTTATTGCAGCACCACTATGCATCCTGCTAAATAGAATTTAAACAAATGTGAGAAGGGAGAGGGTTTTGTTTTTTGGCTTTGTTGGGTTTTTTTTTGGTTTTGTGTTGTTAAAAAAAGCATTGACTATTGCTCTTTTATCAGTGGTGTATCTTTTCTCTAAGTGCACAGATTTCAGTGTTAATGCCTCAGAGTGAGAACAGCCACAGCTGCAAGTCCATGGAAATCAGTGGGCAAGCATGAGGAGCTGGAAGAAGCTGTCCAGGTGGAAGCCAACCACCCTGTGCCAGTTGAAATATGAAAGTTCTGTTTTGCATGGGAGAGCATGGCTGCATGGTTAGCTACAATAACTTGCCAGCAGCATCTCTGCTTCCCTGTTAAGGTGCAGGCGAAAATTTGGAAATCAGAAGTCCCAGGACTTTGAGGTGGTGGTGAATAATGAATAGTTTTCTCAAAAACTGAGAAAAGAAAGATTGCTATCTTGTTTGGGAAAAGGCAGGAAAGAAGAACAGGAGACGATTATATAGTTGTCTGCTAAGTGAGGATTTTTTGGCAAAGATTCAAAAGGTCTGACTTCCCTGGGAACATATAAAAATCAGAAATCAGGCTGGCTCTTGCCCAGCGAATACTGAATCAGCCCCAATAAAAAATACTAGAAGAGAACTCTGGCATATCCAATAAAAATAAGAGATTTTATGGTATAAGAACACCAGCAGGATGGGAGATCAAGGCCATGTGTCATCTAGATTTACATACCCTAATAAAAATATTATACTGCTATGAGGAAAAAGGAAAATTGTGTTGCCAGTATCAGGCATGATTTATATGCAGACGAAGTTACAGGAATGCCTGACATTAAATCTGTGGCAAAGCTCTTTTGTGGGATTTGTAAGTAGCTCTAGACATTGTGGAAGGACCCAAAGGTATGATGAATAATGTTATAGTGGATATTAAAAAGAAAATATAAAGACCTGAAAGGTCAGTAAACAGAGAACGGAGAATAGAAAGGTCCTAAACAATTTGTCCTTGATGAGCAGTTGACCAGTCTTGTTCCTTGTGAGCTGGGGTTCTTTCTCTGGAGTTTCTGCATGTAGTACAAAGATGTTTTAAGCAGAGTAGGGAATCACCATAGAAACAGGTGGATAAGGGCACCAAAATGACATTATAATAGAAATTCTGCATTCTGCCACCTGTGCACTTTATGCTGCCCTGCGCTTGCCATCATCTCCTCCCTCTGTGGGGCTGCAGTTTGAAGTTGAGTGACTAATTCTCTTGTCCCACGTCTGGATTTCACACTGCTGTGCTGCTGCAGGATGCAGAGGGGGAGCGTGCCTTTCTGTAAACAACCCCACACTCACATCATCCATGTCCTTGGCTCTGAATTTTCCCTGTTTCTAAGTCTCATGTCATGGGAGCTGGGGCATGATTCTCCAAGGGAAAGGCTTCACGTGAAGAGGACTTCTGATAAATAATCTACACTTAAATTTTTGGAGAATGGGAGTACAGGAAGAGGAAAAACTTGTAGAAAGGGATATAGAATGGGTGAAGTCACAATGAGGGACAGCAGAGATTGATTGATGGTATTAACAGCGAAATGTATACCTCTGAATAGGGAAGTGAATATAGCATATTATGGAGCATGGAAAATTATTTAAGCCAAAGGAAAAAGATGACATCAGTATAATGAAGCACAGTTAAGTCATGGAGAAAAAGATGCCAACTGATCTGATACGAGAGGAGAGTTTGCATGTACCAGAGAGCTAAGTTCCCAGAGCAACCTTGGGAAGGTAATCAAGCAGTGCTAGAATGAAACTGATGTAATTATGAAAGAAATTTAACAAGCTGGATGTTACAGCTGGCAGGAAATTGACCATACTCGTTAAAACATTCTCTGATGGATCTATTTATCAGTATTACCCTAAGGTTACATCTTATGCAAATGGAAAGGGGCCTCAGTCTTGAATCCACGCTGTAACACAATGTGGGAGAAGTTCTTATCCCTGGTACCTGTTAAACACACACCAAAGCCCTTCTCTACCACCAAGGCTTTGCTGGACGACACCTTGCTTGGCCTCTGGCCCTCCCTGGGCTGAGTCAGCTTAGTCCTACCCATCACAGGTGCACTCAGGGTGGAAGGTGGGCTGCAAAATGGCTGTGTGGATCCATGGCACAGGATTCAGGGAGCCCCTGGTTTCAGAGCCTGTGCTGGAACAGAAACCTTGGGCTGAGGAATAAAGGGTAATTAACGCATTGTAGTTAGACAAAGAGGTCCAATAGCCTAAGTGTAGGTGAGAAAGCCGATGTGTAGGTTAGAAAGCCGAAGCATACAAAGCCAGAAGAGTTATCCATGTGAGCTGCAGCTAATGTATTATCTATGGTTTGTAATAACATTATTTTTAACTAAGAGACTGATCAACTTCCAGTGTCTTGATTGCAGGGATGGTTAGGTGAGGAAAAAATACATCTGGTAGTAAGGAAAAGCTGTAATCTGCTAGGTTTTCTCTAGAAATGAGAGTTGGTTTTGAGCTGGTTCTTGCTACAATAGTGTTGTGTAAGTGTTGAGTACCATATCTGCTGCTGGCCTCTGATAATGAAGCAATTTGAATAAAAACATTTTTCATTCCAAAGGAAAATTAAGCTTTTTCTCATCCTTTCTACAGCATACATTTTTCTATTGCTATTCACTTCATAATAGATTGTTTTAGGCAATGCAAATATAAAACTATTTAAGGATGTAGTTGCACATTTCACACAAGTTTTGTCTTATTTTCATAGAATCATGATGAAAAGATACAGAATGGAATACCCTATATTCCTATATTTTGACTATTTTAATATATATTGGTGGGGTTTTNTTATTCTTTTATTTTTACTATTTTAATATATTTTGGTGGGGTTTTTTTTTGGTTTTTTTTTTTTTTTTTTTGCATTTCTTGCTCAAGATCCTTTTACTTTTCGTTTGTTGAATATCCAGTTTCCTTTGGAGGTCTTTTGAAGGTTCAACTAGCAGCAATCTTTGTGGAGTTATTGAAGTATACGCTTGACAAAAATAATTTATTGTAAGTAATGCATAAATATTTTTCTCCTTTTATAGGCTGTTTACGGGTTTAATGCTGGAGTATTTTATGCATACATAGATGTATTTTATATATAAATTTTTGACATTTATAAACTCCAAAATAAGTTTCATGATTTTTAAAGCTATTGGTCACAATAAAATAGAGAAAATCTTGTGATACAAATCAAATATTTCCATAAAATTTAAACCCAACTACTACATGCAACTGGCCATAAATATATTGTAGGTATTCCACAACGTCTGAAATTATGTACAGTATTATTTCTGTTACAGACCTGAGAACAGAATAAATGATGTCTACATTGCCATGGCACATATCAGCATTTAGCATTTTTGCCTGCCCTCCAAACTCAGCTGTGCTTCTCAACACCCTCCATTGGTTTGTGATCGACAAAGCTTACTTGAAAAGTCACAAAATATATAGATGTCACCATTGACATTTTGATGCATTCTCACAAATTCTCACTGCCGGAATGAAATACACTTTGTCTCAACTTTGTGGATCTGTGGAGACCTCAGAGATTTCTGTTGATGAAGGGGAACACTATCTCTTCATTAGCATGGTGTCTAAGAAGTGCAGTCACTTGCAGAGAAGCAGCACCACTGAGTCACTTCAGTGTCCATACTTCCACTGCATGGAACAATCCAGAAAATGTGTCAGAGTTACTTGAACTCTCTCAGATCACTCATGTCTTTTTAATAAAGAAATGTCCCCTTGAGTCTGTTTGAGTTACACAAAACATACCTGGGAGGGAGGAAATCAATGGGGAGATTGGCTGGATATTTTTCTGTCCTGTCTGTTGTAATTGTCATCATTGCAACCACGTGGCTTTGAATTTCTGGGATCTGGACATTTAATCATGACACAAGGCAACTTTAGACATGCTGAGCTGCTCTGCAATTGGTTGCTTACTCCCCTTCAAAAAAGAAAGATGGAAGTACATGTTGTACAGCACCAACAGCTTTGGAATAAACATAGTATCATATCCCATCATCTTTGAAGAGGCAATTCATAATTTTTGAGACAATGGCACAATATTTATTCTGCTATTATTTTCTTGTAACTTCCCACCTAACCAATTTTTTTTATTCATACTGAATTGTTGACATTGAGCTGACCTTGATGATGGCTTTATTATATAATATTTTTCAGCATGATCTTATGCATTGAATAATATCTCTTCTAACATTAAGAGTTGAAGATCTGATCCTATAGCACAAAACTATGAAATGGATTTGTATTTTGACAGAAAGAGTTAGTATATGACCAGCATTTTATAAACCTGACTTTCTGCAATGAAAATGCTGAACTTGTTCAGAAATAATTTAAATATTTCTGTGGCATTCTGAATACTCAAACATTCCCTACTGCAAGACTTCCCTGTGTATGGTAGCTTCTGCTGTAAATCCTTTTCACAGTGCCTTTGCCATATATAATGTGCCCCTCCCTTAACTCTAGTACATGAGGGAGTTGTAAATAAGATTTGGGTTTTTTTTTTTTAACACTCAGTCTAAACATCAAAGGACTCTTTTGGGCTGTCAGCTACACAAAGGCAAAAAAACCTGTTGCATAGCTAACTAATTTCCAGAAATTTTTTTTTTTTTTTGCTTTGTTTTGTTTTGTTTTTTGTTTCCAGAAAAATAAATGAACACAAAGCACTCTGGAAGGTATAAAGGAAATAATATAGAGATCTTTTAGGACTATATGCTTTGACTAAGTACTTTCAATTAATGAATTCATAGTCTTGTTAGTGGTGGCCTGGCTTTTGGATATTCCTCCTGCCCCCGTGAATGATTCATCAAAAGTGAAACCAGGCCTATCTGACATATAAACAAGGTAGATTTTCACCTCTTCACCATGTACATATATCTTTCATGCCACATACCTCTGCATTTTACAGCTGTGCTGCAGTTCTGTATATCTCATCTGAATCCTGGGGCTTGTCAACATAGAGAATTTAGAGCACAAGATAGTGTAAACTTACAGATCCATAGTTGCTCTTCGCTGATTCAGTGTGTGGACCATAAATGAACATAGGCTGCAGGGAAGAATTATTCTGTGTCTGTGGGACCAACATACCTCATAGAACATCATTATTAGGATATCTTCTACAAGAACTTGAAAATGTCAGTGTTCAAAGTGACTTTTGGCTATTATCCCTGACAGGAGTAGAAGTCTGAAGGGCCAAATTTGCCGAGGTCAGTTTGTTCATTGTAATTAAGATCATCATTAAAATTTTGGTGAGCTGTGGAGCTGTAATAGTCTTAATGAAGACAAGTAGATATACAAAAGATTTTATTCTTTACACTTGACCATTCTTGGTGAGTGTTAAATAATCAATTTCCTTGGCTGTCAAAGGCATGAGATCTCAAGTACACCATATAGAAATTTTTCAACAAAATAATTCCTAGCTGTTATACTACAATATTAATGTGCTTAAGGTTCAGCAACATCATAGAGCATAATTGCTTCACATTAGGTGGATCTGTCTCTCACTTGATGGTAAGGAGAGAGACGTAATTCTTGCAGCAAGCCAATATATATTGCATACATCATTAGGTCATGATCTACGTGAAGATTGGTGCAGAGTTCTTAATATGCTGTAAGTTGTATTCTATTTCACTCTGCAGTAAAAAAAAAAAAAAAAGTGTTGGGTAGGCAAGCCTCACATAACACCAGGAGCAGAAAATCCTGAGTGTAAGGTTATATGCATCCTGTATGTAGACTGCAAGAGAATTTAACAGAAGGTTTATAACAAAAATATAATAAAGCTGATCATGGAATTTCTAAAACTTGCTTCCCTTCTGGAAGCATACCTTCAGGAAGACAGAGAGTAGTTTTTTTATTTAATATTTTGGGGTTTTATTGCTTATGGTTCCATTGAGACAAGATATGGAACTTTTGTGTGGAGCACTTAAATTGTCTAAGGAATAGGAAGCTGTAGATAAAAATGTAATCAGCTGGCAGTGGGGCACAGGCAGAGCTGGTGTGCCTTTTGCACCTGAGACTTCATAACAGAAGCAACTACATGCTTCCATACACTTTTCCAAACCTGAATCATATGATGTTTCCATACTCACTTTCTGACTAATAATGGTCTTTCAGAAGAGAAAGAGATTTCGGAGGCAGAAATTTATGATTTATGTGCAATTTCCCTGTGTTTCTTCCTAGGATAAGTCTTACAAGGTCAGACACTCATGTGATGTTTTTTATTAGTTGAACAGATGTACATGCAGGTAGGAATAAATAGCTTTTGGACAGCTTATTTGGCTCCTTTTATTTATCACTGCAAAATTATGTTGGAGAAGAGCTCATGAGAAAATGAAACAGGCTTTTGCTGAAATATTATTTATCTATCTTCTAATAATTCTTGTAAATAACCATCCTTACTATTTTTGATGACTTGTTTGCCTGAGCGAGCTGAGTGAGCTTCCATAAATCTATCAGGTTTATGTGGCTGTGCACAAGTGTCTCTTGGACTCAGACAGCTGCCCAAGAACAAGACCCTTATCATCAGAGATGAGGGTGTGTAAATAAGGCTGAAATGAGAGTGGGCAGTGGATCTCATCTAAGTGAAACTTGGTCATTCCATAACAAGCACTAGCAGTGTTTTAACCAAGGTGATACACTCCTGATTTACTCCCTTCACACCTCCTGTTTGCAGGACATGAATATGGATCTAGCAGGTATCAGGAAATCAGTGCCTGCTCTGGCTGCACCTCCCACAGGTAGGGACAGTTAAGTTCAAGCTTTGTGGGAAAAGCAGATTTAAATGTCAAGATATCTTCCCTTCACAAGAGTATTTTCAGTCATTCTCCTACACGTGCAAATGCTTCTGTGCAGCTCCGTGCCAGAGCTTTCTTCTGGTCTTCTTGCACTGCACATCAAGGCTTACCAGTACATCTGCTCCATTCTGCTATGCCCCAGCAACTTGTGTAATAAGCCGTTATATGACTCAGGATGACACCAACAGCTGTGGCTTGTTCTCACAAACTGTTTTGAAATTATTTATTCAATTTAGCAAATTTGGTGGGTTTTGTCTTGTTTATTAGGCTATTTACCTGTGGAGTATTTTAAAGCTTGTTCACCACTGTCCTGCTCATTGATACATTTATTTTTGTTTTTATTTCTATTTTTATTTCTATCTGAAATTAAGAAGAAGAAATTTCTGCACAAGTAGTTCTGACTTCCTTAGAGAGATTTTATTAAGTATACAAATTTACGAAGATTTATGTTACTATAAACCTTAGTCACAGCTAGCTCTAAATGTAGATCTCTTCTTAATTTTTCTTATCGCTCTCCTCCTGTTCCCATTTTTCTTGCAGTAGCATTAATCCTTTGACATGGGCATCATTAGTTTGCAGGACCTGTAAGAACATTTCCTTTATGTCTGTGTACCACGCAACACTAATTCATCCATTGGTCTGATTGTCAGGGTTAATATGTTAATATGAAAAATGTTTGCTGAGAAACATCTGCATTATTAAAGATTATGAATAAACTGAAATGAGGGCAATTTATCTGATGAAGAATAGCAGAACACTTTGTGAAACAGCCTTCCATTTGAATGACAACCTGCAAAGGGGGCAGTGCTGCTCCATGGAACTGAGGACCCCCATGAAAACTTGTCCAGGGTGCTGTTGGAAACTGGGAATTCTGGGGCCAATTCACACACCCTTATTCAAAAACCTTCCTCAGACTAAGTTTCGGACCCAAAAGCTTCAGATCTAGCAGCTTATCCTGATACTTGCCTGCTATTTCAAGAGCAGGCAGGTAACTTGGGCAGCTCTGTGATGGTAATCTGGGGTCAAGGTTGGAAAGTCCAAGCTGCAATAGCTCAGTGAGACAAGTTCTGGAGGAACACCTCACCATCACATCTCTCATATTTCTAGTGCATGAAAAAGCTCAAATACATCTACAAGATCCTATGTGATGGAAAGACACACTGAGAAGAATATTTTAAATGTGATAAGAAACATTTAATTTAAAGATGTACATACCACCAGAGGCCACATCTCTCTGTGTGGCAGCTGGGCAGGCTGGATTCTGTGAGAGCTGCACACAGAATGAACTGTGGAAGGTCTGGCCCTGGCACAACCAAGTACTTTATTAAATTCTTCATTTGGATGTCTCTTCTTTCTCATGGACAAAGCAGTCTGTATTATGGAATAAGAAGGGATAATTTTACCCTTTTATTGATAACCAGCTGAGTATTTCAAAAAATAATTAGGTAGGCAGACATATAAATGGATGTGGAACTGTGCCAGATGTGACTACTAATATGTCTTTACAAAATAATCTTCAGGATCAGTCAGACCAATTACCAAGTGAACGTTTCAGTGAGCATGGCGTGATTATATTTCCCATATCATCTTATATACTTCCCATGGGAGTCAACCTTATATGACTCACCATTAACATCAGGTAGATGCGAGATAATTAAAACATAAGTGTAATTGATGTTTGCAGGAGTATGCATTGTATTCTGTAAATAGAGTACAGAATACATGCCCATGAGTTTTTTATATCCCACTGAGTATGCATCATAAGCCTAGACCCCAAAGGTATAGCATAGGATTAAAAAATTTATTGTATCACCTTATGTTTGCCCTCTCCTAACCCCGATGTATTTCTGATTGTCTGCTGTGCTACACAATAACCTCTTTTATTCATGGCATATCATTAATCAATTAAACATAAATTAGACTGGCCTATAGGTTTCTTCCCTTCCTTTTTTCCCCACCCCCCAGCTCACTACTCTGCATTTCAGTCTCCGAAACATTCTACTTGTATTCAATATGAGTCATTTTTGCTCTTGGAAACTGTGGAATGACTGCGTGTGAGCCTTCATCTTTGCAGTCTTAGAACTGTATATTAAAAATGGTCTTTTACTTTGTTGGCCAAAATTTCTAGTGGAAGAATTTAATTGACATCAGTAGAATTATGCCAGCATATAATTTCTCTTTAATATTAGACTAGTATCAAAGGCCCTTACAAAATCAAAGTTAACACAGAACAGTCTAGTTTCTATCTGTTCTGTATTACTATGCATAACGAGTTACTTTGCAACTGTATAATTGAATATCCATGACAGTCAGAAGAGGTTCACATGTTGGTTGCAGTTAGTTCTTATTTCTGATATGAGAATCACAAAGCAACAGAGGACTATCTTTTGCTGGTTGTCTCTGCTATTGTTGATTCCATGGAACACAGCTATTAATTTGTGTGACTGCAAGTAGGTCATGTCCATGACAAGATTTCAAATGTCAAACTCAAAGATTTTGAACTCGATTGAGTTCTCAATAGAAAATAAATTTAGAAAGTAAAGAACTTGGTTGAGTTACTGGTATCAGTTAGACCTAGATTATAAATTTTCTCAATCTTAGTGAATTTTCTGATTCATTTTTCATTGTTAAAAGCCAAATATATTCATGACATTAAAAGCTAGAATAATTTCTTTAATTTTTTTGTTTGAAAAAAAAACAGATTTTGTTACAATGTTGCTCCATGTAAGCATTTAAAAACTATTCACGTCTAGTTGCTCTATCCCCTGCAATACTTTTGTTTCAATTTTTTAGTTAAGGTTATCTGACTGTGCACCACCAGTGTCCACATGGTGTTTTTTCAGCCATGCAGTAAGACTTTTTGGCAGGAAGTAGTCTTGGTAATATTATCACAAGTAATTGTCTAAGCCCTCAAGAATAACTGACACAATGAGACTTGGGCAATGCAAAAATCACAGGTGAAATTTATTGGTGTATTCCGAAATTATTTAACCACTTCTGGTTCAATCAATTACGATTGAACATCACACAGAAATTATGGAAGAACTGACTGTACAATAAGAAAGTGCCTCTCCTTCCTTGCCTAGGCCGTCTGGAGAGTTCACAGCTCTCTCTCTCAGCATTCCAGTTGTGGGAGACATCTCACCACATTTCCATGACTGTAACTGTGTCATAGCTTTCCTGCTGTTCCAGGGCCTTCAGCTCCTCCCCTTTGTTGCTCACACTGAGTATGCAGGTGTCCAGTTTTTATATCTAAGTCAGATGCTGAATGCTGAAACAGATGAGAGGTGAGGAAAGCATAGCCCCTTCATACAGTCTGTCAGCTGTACTATTAGCGTGGTGTATCCAAGCCCTTTGAGAAACTAGAGGCAAGGGAGTGAGGATGTTTGATAATATGGAATATTTCCTGTGAGATGTAAATAAATGACATCCTTACCTATCCATGCAAAGATCTGTAACATTCTTGAATATGCTATAACTGGGAAAATGTTTTATCAGCTAGATGGACAGCTCTGTGTAAGAAAGGGACTGTTCTATTTAAGCTACCCTGACTGGTATTTAATTTGAAGCAACACCAGAACCCTAACAGTTTCACTGTGCATTCACTATCCAAAGAAATGATACAGAGAAGAAATAGTACTAAAATTGAATGTGATCTCACCCCATAAGCTAAATTTCTATTGGCTAAAATAACCAAGAGTAAAAGTTTAACTGAAGGGAACAAACATATATTGCATAGTAAAAAGAGAGGGGACAAAAAAAGTCTAGAAACTACCTCAGTGATATCAGCTCCCCAGGGTAAAAGGAGATAATTAGTAATATTTTCTGCCCAAAGACATATCCCTTATAGGGCTGAGACACTAAAACCACCATTTGGGAACCTTTTTTTGGATATAATTTAATTTTACAGTGTATTGGATTTGACTGCTGAGACTTTCACTTGAGTTTATAACCTGTTAATTTAGACTTTCCCTTTTGCTTTGCAAGAGAAAACATACTATTTTTTTTTTTTTTTGTTGTGCTTGTCTTATTTTTCAAGTGAGTCCAGACTAATTTAACTCATTTAACCCTGTTCTGACTTTCAAACACACGGTGCAGTTTTTTTGGAGCCTGCAATAAGTATGGAAAACACAGGAGCTGTTTTTCATAAAGCTAAGAAAGTCAGCTCAGACCCAGCAAAATTCTGGGAGAAATTCTTTTTGGTGAGTTTAATCCAATGAGCAGGCTTGTCTGTGCAAGATGATCCTTGGCTTCAGGTAGCTCCCAGCTATCAGAGGTAGCATTGGCATTTGGCTTTGCATCTTTCAAACTGAATCGGTGGTTCAGCAGGATTCAGGTTGCTGCTGCACGCCAGCTTCAGCTTTCACAGCCCACAGAGCAGGTGGTCCAAGAGTGAATGGAGCTGGGAAACTTTGAAGTGCCTGAACAGAGCCATATGCTCTTGACCAGTTGGACTCAGATTCATTTCAGCAGGCTGATGAAAGGAGAGACATATGTTCTGCTCTTGAGGGGCTCTCCAAATGGATAGAGTTCATTGCAGCTTTTGCAGAAAGGCCTGGATGAACTGTGGAATGATGGAAATGATGGAAATGATGGAGTCAGGGAGGTTTGAGTTAGTTTACACTGAAATACAACCATGGCTTCAAACTCCTTTGTTTCCTGGAAATCCTGAAAAATAGCTTTCTGTAATTTCATCAGTCCCTCCAAAAATCCCCCAAAACAAGCAAAACCAAAACCAAACCCAACCAACCAAACAAACAAACCACACACAAAAACAACAAAAAAGCAAACAAACAAAACAAAACAAAACAAAACAAAACAAAACAAAACAAAACAAAAACAANAAAAAAAAAAAAAAAAAAAAAAAAACAAAAAAAAAACCCACAAAAAAAAAAAAAAATAACCAACCCAGGTGTAACACCAGAAAGTTTTTCTGCCAGCCTTCTCTTCATCTTCCACCAAGCAGAGCAGTTTGACCAAGATCAAAAATATTTTGGAGGCAGGTGCTGATCAAGCCCTTCCATTCTCCTGTTTGAAGAAAGACAGTGCACCACACAGTTAAACAGGTGTCAGTAACTACGTTTAAAACAGACTATCACTACTGTCAGAAAACAGAAGACAATTTTCTTTAGAGAGGCAATATATTAAAAGACATAAATGTACAATGCAGTTTAGTCAATGCTCTGAATCATGAATACATACAGGCAAAAAGAAATCTTATTTTTCAATTTGATTCCAATGAAGAAGGAACTTGCTGCTACCAAAAAGCCTGAGGATATATAATCAAGCAAGCAGAATTGCTCCTGAGACAGCATGCTAACAAACATGCTACACATCCAAATTTAATAGTGAATAGTCTTTAGATTGCTTAACAAAACAACCTTGAAATGTGTGAAATTCAAAACTATTCTGAAAAGACATGTTTGAACAGTGCAGGAGAGATAAGGATCTGGTTTCTACTGCAAGAGCATATATCAAAAAGGATGATTACACAGTAGGGCACCTTTCTAATATGGAAACAAGTAGAAAACAATCACTGAGATGTAGCATCTGCCTGAATGAAGCCCTTTAAGCATGGAATTTGCTTAGCATTGCTTTATTGCAAACATCTGTTAGGACTAAGTTATTTTCCCTGATCTAGAGAAACGACTCTATTATTCCATGAAGCGCTTTCCAGGAGGACTTCCCTTTGATCCTCTGAGGTTTTTAGGTAAATGAAGGGGAATGTCTGTATGACATGGTTGTCTTTAGTGACTCTGGGATTGCATCTGATCAGAGAGACACAGGGGGGTTTTGTGTCAGATCATCTGAATCTGAGGTTGTACAGATCACATTTAATTAATGCTTCCAGCAGAAGAGTTTACCCAGCTTCTGGATATGTAAGCGTGCGTTCTCCACCCATGTAAAACTAGAAACAGCTTTTCACAAGAGGTTACCAGATTGCAGGTCTTCAGAACTCTTCAGAAAGGACATTCAAGGAAGGAGGGTCAGGGAGGTTTGCACTGTTTTTTGGCGAATGGATGGACTACACAGAGTTGTCCTTGAGAAACTAGCAACAACTGACATGGACAAGACTAAGGTACTCAGTTTTTGGCCTCAGTTTTCAAAGGTAATTTCTATTGCCATATATTTCCAGCCCTGGACCTCTAGCAGGGGCTAAAAGAAGATTACTCAAATAACCACAATGTACACAACTTATGGGATCTGATGAGATGCATTCCAGGATCCTTAGGGAAATGCCTCATGCCAAGCCAGCCTCTAGCACATTTGAAAAGTCATATGAATCAGGCAGAGTGCCTAGGGACTGGAAAAAGGAAAACTTCATACAACTTCTAAAAACAGTAAAAAGGATGATGCTGGCAACTACAGACCCAGCAACTTAAGCCTTGTACCCAGTAATATCACTGATCTTCTTGGAAGAGATGTCAAAATTTATAGAAGACAGGCAGGTGATAAGAGACAACCAACATGACTTCCCCAAGGGAAATTGTGTCCCACTTAACTAGTTGTCTTCCATGATAGAGTGACAAGGGAACATCAGCAAACAAGGGAAGAGCTACTGACACCATCTATCTGAAATTCTGTAAGATCTGTGATACTTTTCCACACAATATTCTAAACTAGAAAAATATGGGCTTGATGGATGGAAAATAAATTGTCTGGATGAAAGTGTCTGAAAGACTATAGCCAAGGTTGGATGTTCAACTGGAAATCAGTAAAGAGCAGCGTCCCTCAAGCATCCATACTGAGACTGTACTATTTAACATCACCAATTACATAGACAGTGGGAACTGAGGGCACATCTAATAATTTTGCAAATGACATCAAGCTGAGTGGTGCAGTTTATGTACTAGAGGGAAGGAATGCCATCCAGAGGAAGTTGCTTTACAGACTTGTGGAGCAGGCTTATGTAAACTTCATAAAGTTTAACAAGGCCAGGGTGTAAGGTGCTGCATCTGGGTTGACACAATCCTCAAAACCAAATCAGATTGAGGGATGGATGGATTGAGAGCAGCCTGTTGAGAATGACTTGGAAATAACAATTGATGAAAATTTAGATGTGAGCCAGCAATGTGTGCTTGCAGCACAGAGTCAACTGCATCCTGGGCTATACCAAAAGCAGTGTGGACATCAGGTCAAGAGAGGTAGTTCCGCCCCTCTACTCTACTTTTGGAGCTCTGGGATCCCCGGCACAAGAGAGACACAGACCTGTTGGAGGGAGTCCAAAGGAGCATCTCAAGAATGATCAGAGGGCTGGAGCACTTCTCCCATGAAGAGAGGCTGAGAGCACTGGCATTGTTCAGCCTGAAGAAGAGCAAGTTCTGGGAACACCTGACTGTGGAATTTCTATACATAAAGGGGCTTGTAAGAAAGACAGGAAGAGACCTTTTATCAGGTAGTAGTGAAAAGAGAAGGGGTAACAGCTTTAAACTGAAAGAGGATAGATTTTTTTTTTTGGACATAAAGAAGAAATTGGTTATTATAAGGGTAGTGAGACACTCAAGGAAGTTGCACAGAGACATCATGGATGCCCCAATCCTGAAAGTGTTCAAGGCCAGGTTGGATGGGGATCTGAGCAACATCATCCAGTAAAAAAATATTCCTGACCATAGGTCCCTTCCAACCCAAACTGTTAATTATTCTAAGACTCTAAATCCTGATAGACAAAAAACATAGGACATCTAAGTCTGGACAAAATATTCAAGTTAAGCAGTGATATCTGCAAATGTCAGGGGAAAAAAAAAAAAAAAGTGATTGTGAATTTTTAAAACTAAAAAGTACAGGGATTTTGTAGTAATCCAGACAGTTTACAAAGATCTGAGTGTTTTGACTGTTAATTTTCTGCCATCATGTCTGCTGAAACCAATAAACAGATTCTAATGAGTAAAACTTAGCCTAAGATATAGTGAGCATATTACAGAAAACACCAATCTTATTCCTATGCTCTAGCCTTCTGGGAGTGAGTTGCTGGTGACTTTGGTAAGTGTCAAAACAACCAACATTTGATCTTTATCTTCCATATAGTGTACTGTGGACAAAAAATTATCAAACCAGTGCTAAAGAAAATGTTAAAATATTTTAGGGTCTTTTGCAGTGGGTGTGGTGACTGAACTCTGATCAAACATGAGAATATTTGTGTCTGGTACACTCTGAATACATATGGCTTATTGGCTATTCACAGTTTCAGTTCAAGAGAATTTTAACATTTGTAAAAAGAATACTTTCTCCAGCAGAGTTTAATATTCCTCTGGCTGTCATGGACTAGCGTTAAAATCTGAAAGAAATCAGAGGCACAGTTATTTAAGTGAGGAACTCAACACGTATCTTGTATCCTGGATCAAATAAATTACCAACCCTTTTCTCACCTTCTGCTGAACACAAGGTGCTGTTTCTAGGAGCTTAGAATGAACTGAGGACTGAGCCGTAGGGTTCAGGATGTGCAAAATCTAAAATCAAACAACACTCAGCAAAGGAAGTCAGCATCAGCCCACCCATTTTCCCCCAAAATTATAATGTAGAAAAGTTATATGCTTGACACTTTGTAGAGACACAAAAGATATAATTTTTTCCCAAGTCAGAATAGGCAAAGAAATAAATTTCAAAGACATCATACTTTAAAGGGTGCCAGAATTTAGCACCTCCTACTGTGATCTTTTACTTTCATTTTCCTTTCCTCCCAGAACATAATTATATGCCCTCAAGGTGAGGAAAATAGGTAAAGAATGTTAGCCAGGGTCAATTACTTGCAGCAGGACTCATCTGTCTGAAATCTTATGTCTATATTTGAGTAACCTAACCTCAGTTCCCCTTAGAGTGAATGAAGGGATATTTTCAACTATATTAGAGAGATATGTAAGACAGGTTAGATCAATTGCATACAAAATTGCCACTTTCTTTCCACTGGCTTTGAAGGGAGTCTAGCTCATATACAGACATATTTAAGTCAAATGAGTGCCACTCTTGATGATTCCTTTCTTGTCAGCCCTCCAACAGAGAGCTGCCATAATCCTATAGAAGAGATTTGTGAAACTGGGGAAAGGTGTAAGGAAGAATGAAGGTGTAAATGATACCCTTCAGAGGTAGTCACATATCAGATGTTTAAAAAGAAAACACTGCAGGTTGAATTAATTCCATTAATATGGAAATAATTACAATATTTCATAAAGTAAAAAAAAAAAAAAGGCAAAAAAAAAAAGCAGTACGATCTCCCCTTCCATAGAAATGAAAGGCATTGAAAGAATCAGCAGCCCTGCTGAGAAGTAGTAGGCTCATTTCTAAATTTGCATTAGCATGATTAACAACTGAAACAAACTCAGAAGACAGTGATTGGTTCACACTGCCTTCAAAATTAGACTTGATTTCTTTCTGGAATATTTTGTACACAGTGCTTTGTATCCAGTGAGACTAGAGGGTCTAATGGTCCTCTCTAGCCTAAGAATCAATGAACCCATTAACAACTTGGACAGCACAATAGAGTTAAGACATTATCCTGCAATCAGACAATATTACCTTTTCTCAGCTCCAAATTCACGCACTGCCCTCTTACTCCCTGCCTCTAATTTCATGTTATCTTCTTGATGAACCAGGCTACTTCTCCTGCCGTGTTAACTCACATAACATCTCAGTACCAGCAGCAGCAACTGCACGTTGTGTGCTTCAGCTGGTATTAACTGAAGGGTGAGTGTGTGACAGTGAACCTCCAAGTGCTTGGAGAACCTATTATTCTCTGCTGCTTCTGTCTCTTTGAATACACCAAACCTCCACTACTTACATTTTTTCCACTTAAAACTGAAAAAAGTTGTTAGGTTTTGCTGTTCACAGCAGTGGAAGAAGAAAAAAATATTCTTTTAGGGAAACTGAAATTATTATGCAAGGACTGTTCACAACTGGTAATATCACCCTGACCATCCAGACCTCTGCTCATCATGCCCTTCACATTTTTTCATGCCATTTCACATATAAAATTTCTCTTCTGCATGTCATATACTCCCTAATTCTGCTTCAGATCCCTGCTGAAGCCTCCTTTCTTAGTGGAATTGTAGAGCAGTGAGTCAAAGGCATTAACTGAAATTTTCTCTGTGGTCACAGAATTGTGCAGGAGGGCTACTCTGT
Source organism: Rhadina sibilatrix (assembly GCA_013400275.1). Classification (NCBI taxonomy): domain Eukaryota; kingdom Metazoa; phylum Chordata; class Aves; order Passeriformes; family Phylloscopidae; genus Rhadina; species Rhadina sibilatrix. The sequence goes on from VWYO01000330.1 coordinate 390,081, forward strand.
GCCAGTTGCCCTCCCTGAGAAGTCATGTACGTCATATATTCTTGTAATTATTCTTGTGTACTTATTCTCTCAAAGCCTTCCCCCTCTTTCTCTTCACAATCCTACTAATTGTAAATAAGGGTGTCTGTGGAGAATTTGCATATGCATGAAGTTTTTCCCTGTCATAGTTTAAATGAGGAGAAGGAGTATAAACAAGGAGAAGGTCTGAAACGGAAAATCTTAAAGGGAAAATGAAATACTGGGCTACTGAATCTCATTAAACTCGGGGGACAGCCAGTTGCTATGGAGTTATTCGAATCATGCAAACTCGGGTGCGCACACGTGGTCAGCTGGAGAGCTCCCTAGGCTCCACTGACTTAGCTACTTCATCCATATGGAGATACCTGCACCATGGACATCTAATTTGAATTCCTTGTATACTGTCATTTTCAGTTGTCATTTTCATTGTACTCTTCACACAATGGCCTCGGTTTCAACAGAAGGCTTGAAAAGTGACTTCATTCAGGCTAATCTTGGTGACAGACATCCCTGGTGGCAGCTGCCCAAATTAAGGATGCTGATGGATTCAAGTTTTTCACTTTCAGGGTAAGTACTCAGACCACTGTTTGGTAATAAATAAAGGAGCTGTAACACCAATATCTCTTCTTTGAAAGAAAACTTCATCTTTTTGATGCTGTGATTCTGCTGCTGTGTTTTAGGCGCATGAACAACTATTCAGTAGGGTCTTCAATTGACAAATAAATGGAAAAACTCTTTTCTGGATCTTGTTACTCTTACTTTTGTCCTTTGAAGACACATGCTGTACTTATCTTAAGCAGCAAGTGTGTAGAGATGGGTACTGGACCTATTTTGGCATGTCAGACATAAAGTCCATTTAGCCTGATTTTGCACCAGAAGGTTACTCAGTACGAGGATCCAGGAACTATTCTCATTTACAGTTTGTCCCCATTAGTGACTCATTTTCATGCCCCTCTTTTTTTCTGACACTTTTATGAGTCTTCCTAAAGTCTGACTCAGTATCATGTTATCTGACTCTTAGCACATTCTGTAGTGAACTATTATAATGTCAAGTTTCACAGTTTTTTACCTATGTTTTATACGCTTTTGGACACCAGACCCAGAATCAGAATTAAGGTTGGAAGGGACCTCTAGAGGCCATCTTGTCCAACCCCTCTCCTCAAGCAGAGACACCCAGATCCAGTAGTTCAGATCTCTTTCCTTACCTCCTTTCCTTTCCAGACAGTTTTTTAGTGTCTGGAAGGAAGGAGATCCGCAGAGCAAACAAGTGTTTCCTGATGTTCGGAGAAAACCTGCCATGTTTCTGTTTCTGCATGTTGCCTCTGGTCCTGCCGTGGCTCACCACTCTGAAAAGGCCTGCTCTGTTTCCTCTACACCTTTCCTTTAGGTATTAATTTCCTTTAAGCTTCCCTCTGAGCCTTCTTTTTGCCAGGCTGAGCAGTTTCAGCTCTCTCAGTCATTCCTTACAGGGAAGGTGTTCCAGTCTCTTAATCACCTTGGTAACCCTTTGTTGACTCTCTCCAGTATGCAGATGTCTCCCTTGTACCCAAGAGGACACACCAAACAGCAAGTTCTCATTCATTTTATGCTGGCACAACCCTGAAGGAGTATCACCTCATCCACTACAAATTATTCTCTGAAAAGTTTCAGCTCTTTGTTTCTAGAATTCATTGAAGCGGCATTTGTCAAGCTTCTTTCAACTTTAGTTTACTTTATCTTAATTCACTTCTTTGCTGAATAGTAAATCAATGTTGGAAAAGGTTTGTAAATGTAATGGCAAAAAAGACATAATTTAATGAAAAACGATAATTACTTTAGAAATCAAGTCAGATTTTAAGGCAAAATTGTAAACTGTGAGAGAATAAAGCCTGAATGGTTTAGTCATAGCTTCAAAAGCTTCTTCTGTAACTAAAACTTTTTCAAAATTCTGTTATTGTTCTTTAGACAGAGTTATGTTTGTGAATATGGTCTTATATTGTCTTTCCAGATTCCAATCTAAACAATTGAATTTAGATACATCAGATTTTCTGTGATGTTTCACATTGTTGCCCATTTGTCTCTCAAAGGCTTTCATGAGAAAGCAACAAAATCCTGTTATGTTGCTAATGAAGTCAGTCTAACAGCTGTATTTCAATGATGGAATAATTATCTTTTCTGATAGGTCATATAGATTTACCATGACATTTTGTATACTTTAGTGGTGAAAAGCATGAACAGGATGGTCATAACTGGTGAAATACTTATCTAATTCCTGATCTATAAGGTAAGTGAATACATGCTGCCCTCCTATTTCCATCTCCACATTTTGCCCACTGATTCATTTCTTCAAGACTTACTTTAACAATCAACACCAGTCTGACAAAGAAGAGGCAATACCAGTGAAAAACTAAGATCTAATATTAATAGTTTATTTTTATTATAGTTTATTGTAACTGTTTAAAGCTAAATTTTATCATTTTGGCACATATTTTCTCATGTCCTTCTTCACAGCTCTGCTCCCTGTATCTCCTAAAGGTAGTTACAGCTTTTCTCACTGGTGATATAAATTCTGGCAAAATAGATATAAATTAGGAGATCTGGTAATGGGAAACCTCTCATCATAGAAGTACTGAAATAATCATCATTAGGAGAAAATTAGCTTTTAATCCTTTTTCCATGGAAGCAAATTTGGTTATAATCTAAGTAATTTCATAGGCATGTGTCAAGTAAAATTTTTTTATTTTCACAGCACATAGTGAAGTGAACTGTATTAAATTGATTTCCTCATGTGTTAATTAATTTGATTTTCCTAACCAAATATTTCAAAGGAAATTAATAAAATTAATATCCCCACAGAGTGACAGGTTTCTCACTTGTTTCAAACAGCTATCTGCTTCCTTTCCTCTGGTTCTGCCTGTATCCCAAAAACATCTTCAGTCAACGTGGATAGATTGCCCTTAGTGTAATGCAGTGACTCAATCCCACAGAAACAGCTGAGAAACACCCTCGAGACTTTCTCCAGAGGACTTCTAGATGTGAGTGGTCTAACGCTGCTGATTATGATTTGTCCCTGGAAATGTCATATTTGAAAGTTCACTGAGTTGGCAAAGACATCCATGCCTTTGTTAGATTTCATCTGAGGCTGGAAGGGTGGTACATTTGCTATGGTGCTGCAAGTTTAAGGAAGACAGGACCCTATCTCTTGGAAACATAATGATGAGTCAGATAGAATTTTAAATTCCTTCTGTGACAAGGGGGAAAATGAGCAGAGAGGGAAAAAAAAATTTTTTCATGCCCAAAGCAGTATGCCAAAAAAGGCTTCTAAATCAAAACAAGGTTTTACTAGAAAATAGTTCTCCTTCCTTCTTCACAGTCAAAGGAAGGGAATTGGAAATCGATGATCCATGAAAATATATATTTTTAGAAACATATTAAACTACAGGAAGACAGAATTCTGTTGAGATCTGAAATGCTGGTGCAGTGGCTTATTTGCAACAGGATGAAACTCATTCCTTTGACATTCCCATTTTGTCACAGAGATGTGTAGGGTTTTCTACACCTAATTTTAAAGATTATTTGAGTTTATTTTTTGTAATGCAAAAAGTTAAGACTGAGATTAGATCAGTCTATCCCCCCATTATTTTATTGATTAAAATTCTATACTGAAAGTATTTTCTTGTGATTGTTGGAGTTTTGTCCTAGTGATTGCATTTTCCTTACAAATAAAACAATATAAAGGATCAGTTCCTGAACAGCTGGAGTACATCTCAGCACATATTTTATCCCAGCCATCCAAGAAGTGGAAGCAATTCAGATTCTGAAAATGTACATTGATGCCAATCAAACTCAACATCTCCTAAGGAAAAAAATAAATGTTTTGATTCTGATTTTTGATTTTGAGCAGATAACACTCACCAGAAGGGGTGAAGCTCTTCTGTGGTAAACATGAAATTTACCACTGAAGGGAACTCAGAAGATCTTCATCAAAGACAGTGAGTCAATCAGAAAGCTGTTGGTTATCTTATTAAAGCACAGCAACTTGTCATTTCATTTTATATTCTTAATATCACCCAGTGAGAATTCTCTGCACCAGTGACTATCTTTGCTTCACTCTTTATCTTCCTCACTTCTCAATTTTTCATAACACAAGTTATCTGTCATCCCTCAGGGCAGCTTTCTCCTCTACCACAACCAGTGGTAGCACAAAGGCATTCCAAGCTCCTAAAGTGAACTGTTCCAAGAACTCCAGCCATACAAATGGTCAGGGCTGTCTCACAGAGGGACTTGGTTGTCTGCAGGCTCCAATTGGTAAGAGGCCTGCCTGCCGTAGGTGCGGGGGCAGCCGAGCGCCTGGGCACACGGGGAGCAGAGCCAGCTGGGCAGGAGGGCCAGTGCAGAGCTGCTTGAAGCAGGCTCTGAACGACTCTGTGCTGTCTTGTGGGGCTTTACCACCTTGAGAGCTCAGAGCCCTACATCACACCATTACACACGTTACAGCTTATAAGCAAGCCCTTGCAAGCCAAGAAAGCGCCCTAATTAACAACGAAAGAACAATCACTACTAGGAATGAGTTGACTAACTGTCCTGGGTTGTGGAACCAAATATGTGTATTCTATTTTCATTTGTGGGAGAGAGGTCTGAC
>VWYO01000330.1:394858-412358 GCA_013400275.1 Rhadina sibilatrix
GTTACATTCTCCATTCTCAGGGAAACTCCAGTTTCCCTGGTAGATACCTGTCTTTCCAAACCAAGACACTAACTCAAATATCAAGCCAAGATTTAACAGGAATCCTGGGCCATATGTACTATTTCATAGGAAATGTTTGTGTCCTATTTCCGCCATTGCCTGCAACAGTCTATAAACACCCCGGCCACATTCTACTTTTTAAAAGTAGTTACAACAGATGCTTCTTTTGGAATCTAGCTTCAGTACTGCCAATATTGGGACCATAAAAGTTGTTCTGTTGCTGCACTTTAGCTCATCTCAATTAGAAAATTGTATTGAAAGCAGTTTGGGAGTGGATGAATTTTTAATTCCCTTTTCTCCTCTTCAGGAAAATACATACTGATACACACAATACTGCCCTGTTTCAGAGACATTGGTGCCTCTTCTTGTCTACTAGAAAAATGTTACCTGATAGCATCTGGCTTTTTCATGGTGACATTTCATAAGCTCTTCACAGTCATTTGCATGGACAAGCAACGTATCAAAATTTTCCTTTCCCAGACAGACTTCCAAATGAGGAGCTCTGAGTTTATAACTAAACTTATTTTAATTCTTACATGTGTGATCTTCTACCCCATTCTTACAGTTCCCAGGGAATCACACATAACCTACTCATCTCTTCATATGCATTAATGTAGCCCAACCTTGTTTTAGTAGCAGTTCCTATTAGGAAAGTCCTGTTTTTTTTGGTCCATTTCATTAATAACTCTAAACAAATTCAGACTCAGAGTTGATATTTGAGTGAATATACTAACAAGAGCCTTCTAGTCTCATGCTTTCTCTGCCAAGACAACACATTCTTGGCTCTCAACATTCCTAATCAATTTAGATGTTATGTTAACAATTCCTGTCTTCTCATGTTGCTGTATGTTTTATTAAAGCCTGTGCTCAAAATGATCACCCTAATGAAACACTCCGGTATTTTACTCTAATCAGATACACCTTATATAGAACAGGTACTTCAAGATCAGCAGCACCTCTTCAAAAAAGAAAAACATTTCAAAGGTTTTAGAAACATGAGTGGAAACTATTTTTATTTAATTTTTGATTTTTTTTGCCTAGGGAAATGAGCGTATTAGCTACCAAGAAAGCAATTACCAAGACTTCTAAGGGAGAGGAAAATTAAAAGAATAAATACAAAGTACCAAAATGATTCAAACATACTCCCAGTACAAGACTGTCTCAGCTTTAACTCCCAGTGTCCTGGAATTTCACAGCACTATTCTCTCAGAATACAACCCTTATCTTGAGAAGCTTCTCTTGCTGAGTCTCACTGATGGCATTTATGCATTTGTTGGAGTGGTTGAGAAAGTATAAGCCATGGTTATCTATCTGAAAATTAGTTCCCACAGTAGATAGCAGTTATTTGATAATAACAAGGAACCAAGTGAAAGTCCTGGTTGTAAAATATATAATGGTTTGCTTGTAGTGTAAAAAGTATGTATAAAGTCTGCTAGTAGAGTAGCACCAACAAAAAGTCACTCAAATCCTAAACTAGGCAAACAAACAAAAACCCCAGATATTTTCATATAAAGAGACCTCATGAGGCATTCTTGAAATCCAGATCTACTTGTTATAATTATTTAAAAATTAACATTTCAGAACCTTGTGACCCAATAATGGTGTCAATGAAAGAACATGTATTAACCAGCAGAATAATGCAGTGCAAGCATGCTACAAAAAATGTGTATATGAGCTGTTTTTAACAAAGAATTGAGAGAAAAGTATACTGACATTTTCATTTATCTAATTCTTACCAAATGAGATGTGTGGTCTCATATAAAAGTTCCTAATTTTGATTTATTAAAATACTTATATTAATAATATTGGTAATTATATTTTTTTTTTACTTAATGTGCACATCTTATATTTCCTGTAATATTTTTAACTTCCCTGCCACTGTTTTAGAGTGATGCATCTCCTTAAAAAAGAGGTTTAACTGACTGGTTTAACTTTCTAACCCTGAAGAGCCCTGCAGACTGGGAAGATTTGGTATTTAAAGCTGCGCTATCTGGTACATATAAATCGTGTATTATCAGGGGTGAATCTTTAGGAACAAAGCAGAAATTTCATATTCAGAGGAGAGAGAAGTAATTTCACTGAAAGGCTGAAGCATTTAAAAAGTAATAAATTATTTTAATAACTACCTAATGGTAGACATTACAGAGTGTTCTCTAATTATTAATCCACTATAGACATGTTCACTGCTCTGAGAAAGAAAGACGTTTTGGTGCATAACTTCCTCCAGTTTGATAAGGTCATAGTCCTTCATTATTTCTGATTTGAGATTTGGCATTGAAGAGGTTGTCTCATGTCTTTGCTGCCTTCTTCCTCTTGGATATTTCAGATTATGTATATCTTCCCCTTGCTTCACTGTGCAGTAAGTCAGATGCTGATATCAGATATTAACTTTTCAGGTCTGTCACCTCTCAAAGCTCTGGTACATCAATAATTCCCTTTTGATTTTTTTATCTGTAATTTCCTTTCTTTTTAGGCTGCTCCAAGACTCAGTATTTTGTCTTACCACATGTATTGTTCCTGCAACTTATATTCAAACTTTTAAAAGATATAACATTCCTTACCAAAAATTCTTTCTTCAAGATTTTTGTTAAGGGACAATAAATCCATAATGTCTCTCCTAATTCCTCATGCAAAACATAAACAGAATTTATGTCTGAGCTTTGGTTCTATTATGAAAGGCTTCAATAAAGATATCTAAATGTTGTATAGTGCTCAAGTGGAGAACAGCATTTTGTATCAATCAAACTTTTTCAGATTTGTTTTGTTAGTCCCTAAGCTTCCCCATCTCCTTTGTTATGACAATATTTTCTCTCTCTCTCCCAAAGGAAGCTGAGACCATCACACAAGAAGAAAACAGGGAAATAAAATACAGACAATGTTTTGTGAGCCATCTTAAAAGCCATGTGTGGTGGGAGGAGTGTGTCAAATTATTGTTTGTCATTTTCCTTTTTTTGCTGTAAAGGGTTTTTTTACTGCTTGTCTCATTTTCTTTGTGAGTTGTTCAAGACCATATGTTTCCTTGTACCAGAAATCAGAATGGATTTTAATGCCTGTGCATTATCATGCATGTATATATATTTCATAGAACCACCGAGTCAAAGATTAGCCTGAGTTTAAAGGGACCCAGAAAGATCACTAAATTCAGTTGCAATATATCAAAAGATCTTGACTTCAGATATTCCAGAGGTGAGCCATGAAGCTTTCCCTTCTGCTTAATGATGCAGAAAATTTTCCTCTTTGGACTGAAGAAATTTTCAAGTAGTTGAAAATTTTACCATGAAGGTTCTATCTTTGCATTTAACCTGAATCTTGCAACCTCATAACACAGAAATCTCATCCTGCACAGTCTACCCTGGTCAGTCTGGGAATTCGACTGTCTTTGTGAAGAATTTAGAATGAAGAATTCTGATACTATTATAATTTTATCCTCTTTGTCTAGGAAAATTTCACAGTAAGACTTTAACTACAGCTCTTTTTACTTACTCTCCCTATTTAACATCTACTGCCTCTTCCATACATTATATACACATAACAGTTATAAATCATAAGAAAATATCTTCTGGTTCCCAAGTCTGGATGATCAATAATAGCTTGAAATTAAAAGACTCAAAGATAGTTTAAAGAGAGTAAAGGTAGCGAGTAAAGTTGGCAAATTTAGTTCAAGTGAATTTGAATTACCTTAATAAAGTTCTAACTTTATTGAATGCAGTATGATATTGCAAAGAGTGTGCTCAAAGAGAAAAAAAAAATAATATACGAAAGTTTTAAAGAAATACTTGCAATTGATCTACATCTAAAAAAATTTGCAGTCTAACTAAACAATTCCAAACAAACAATGGGATAACGGAGGGATGTATCAGTATCTGACAAACCAAGACAGTACAGACCATCACCTTGTAACCTGTAATACAGAAAAACCTGCCTTTCCCCAGATATTTTTCATTTTAGTGCAAAGGTGCAGCAATGGTGGTGGTCCTGTTACAGGTGCCAGGACTATTTCTGTGATTATGATCTGCAGCAGGGCTGGGATGTAAGGGCTGTCCCTCTTTCTTCACTGACAGCACATGGTGTGTCACAAACTTTCTTTATGGCTGAGTATTCAAACTGCCCTTCCCTTTGGAAATGCACCCTTCATCAAAACAGTTTTGCTTAACTGGTGGGGAGAAACTCTGCTATGGGAAAAAAAAGAGAGAAGTATTCTGTTTTATTCAGATTTAGAGGAAACTATTATTTTTTTACCTGGTAGGTGTTGCTGAAATGGTCTTAGTGTGAGGAATCAAGGCTGCTGTGACCTAATTCATAGAGATACATCTCCAAAAGATTTAGTAGTCCAGCTCAAAAGAAGTTTTCTTGTCCTTTTTAACCCATTTTTTTTTCAATTTTAATTAATTTTAAAATTTAATCCAATTTTTAATTTATTTTGAAACTTCTGCACCATTCTCCTGCAAAGATTTCCTTTTTCTTATTAAGGTTTAGTTCTGTTCCTAACTGCCATTTTCTATGCAAAACATTGTTCCTCCCACATCAAATTGAGTTCTTTCTCCTGTTATTGCAACTTCACCCAATTTTCTCACAGGATCACTCTTTAGCCTGGAGTCTCTCCTCAGCTATATTTCTGTAAATATGGTCATCTGTGTAGTTATTTATTAAAGCTCCAGTAAAAGATACTCTGCCTGCCTTAATTTTCTCCTAGGGTTTCTTGCTCAAACAGGCACCCATTTTTTCCCCCTTCAATCTAAGTAATGCTTCATAAAAAATAAATAGAATGCAAAGTTTCTTAAAATAAATATCTCATAGTAGGAAAATTTAGGAGTTGTTGAATCATTTCACAAGTGTTTTATGGCCTTCAAGATGCAGAAGTTTTGTCATCTGTTCTGCTGGGCATTTGGCAAAGTTTCAAACTACTCCCCTGTAGATTATGAGTAGGCTAAGAAATACATGAGATCTAGCACAGTAGGTTCAAATTTGCAAATTCAGCCTGAGGATTTCTTGCAAAGTATCTCAGGAAAATTAGAAAGGACACAACCTAGTCAAGCTGGCAAAGTCTGTGCAAATCTTTGATTGTTGTCATAAGTGCATTGGCCAAAGTTTGATAGAGGACAAAAGCCCGGTCATCTAGTAAATGAGTCATCTGTAAACTCTATCTGGGGCACAGCACAAACATTCTGTGAGTAAATACCAGGTCTTGGACTTAGTATTGTAGATGCTAATAAGATTTCTCTTCCTTCTCTGCAAACATAAAAGGCTGAAATATCACCTTGTCTTTCAGTCCTCATCTCTTACATCTGACACGTGTGAAACTCAATTTTGCTTGCAAGAAGGGGGTTTGCTTCACACTAGTGCCTGCAGTCCTTGAGAAATTACTGTAGAAGTGAGCTGTTCAATGCACTGCTTTCCCCCCTCCCCTCATTATTACTGTATTTGCTTTGTAGAGACATGGTGGGAGATGTATTGAGTGGGACTATTCCTTTGGCACACTAAACACCAGAATATCTTAAAAATTCTTGGTTCTCTTTTCTTTGAAGAAACAGATCTTAAGAGGAAAGAGGATAAGCCAGAGAAGAGCTGGAAATTAAAATGTCATTGGGAAAGAGAAAATACAGTATGAATGGAGACAAGAATTGTGTTTTCCTGTGCTCTGTCTAACCATAAAAATATCTAAGTTACAAAAGGTGAGTAAACAAAAGCAAAAATCCATTCAGTTTGCCTAATTAGTTCACCCATCCCATTAATGCTTCTACATGCATTATTGCAGCTATTAATCTATTAACAACACCATTCTTATTGTAAAGACATACTTGTTACATAGCCTTCAGGGAAAACATCAATGTTCTTATTTAAAAGGGTAATCAGGGAACTTACTGAGTTCAGTTGGGGTGTATACATGAGAAAGAAAAAAATTAACAGTGGGCTCTATAAATTTGAAGACTTTATTAATATTCCTCCATTCTTCCTAAATGCTACAGGCTTTCTATTTCTCCCAGGAATAGTGACGTACAACCAGCTATAAGATAGTTACCAAATCACAATAAGAGTGAAGTTTTAAATTTTAGGAGATGTCTGTTGGGGAACTGATCCCAGGCACTGTCCCAAACGCAGGCTGATCTGACTGCTGTGCAGGTACTGTGCTGTGCCTTACTGCCTTGCTGTGCTAAGTAGCTAACTGGGCTCCTCAACTCACTTGGCTCCCAAGTCCTGTCATACATCCTCCCCGTATGAAACCCAGTGCTATAGAGGTGTGCAGGACTGGCATCTTTACCTGGTAGGTAAAGCAGGGAACACCTCTAACCATGAGAAAACTTCCTGGTGCCATTAGTTCAGTGTCTGTGTTTCAGGCCAGCAATAGCTCTTCAGTACAGAGGCCAGCTTGCCTGTGGATGGTTAGCTAGGAAATGCTGACACTGGGAAGAGTGGGCAGTGTTCGTACAGCGTGCTGTTGCCTTGGTTAAGAGCAGTAAGATCTTAGTGTTTCTGCAGATTGAGAACAGGGACTCATTTCCTCGCAATATGGTTTAGAATGTGTTTGCCTCTGTGAATGATTCAATTGAATAAAAGAAATTGCTGAAATTCAGAAAATTCTGCCTTTCTCCAGACATTTTTCACCTGTATCAGTCATTGCCTTAGGTTCATAAAAGGACTCTCAAAGAGCCCCACAGGCAAAAGCACAGACATCCTCCTCACTCAGGGGCTGGAAGAGGAGGGAGAGGAATAACACAGACATCATGGTAGGAATGCCTAATATTAAATGTCACTCATGAATTTTGGCCCTCACCATGTATATTTTCACTGGTAAAAATATTAATTTTTATCTGGCATCTTACCTGCATGCTCAGAGGTTGATGTTATTGGCCATTGCAGCTATGTGAGCTTGGTCCCTGGTGTGGCAGAGCCTGGCAAGGAGCACACCAAGACTGCAAGCCACAGACCAGCCCCAAGCTGCAGCAACACTCCCCCTCCACCACGGACCCTGCTGTGCAGCTGGAGCTGGGCTCTGCTCCCTGTGCCACACCAGCCACAGCTACACGAGTGCTGATTCAGACACAAGGAAGGAGAACATATGTCAGTCTGCAAAAGGCTATTAGACAGTCTCAGCAGGATGTGAAACACAGAGTGAGCAGTAATAAGTCCTACCACACATCAACAGATAGAGTTTCCGGCTAGATCACAAACAGCACATAACAGATTTTTTCTTTTTCAACATTTCTATACATGATTCTCCAAACATCCGTGCGTTGCCCTGACATTATCTATCAAAAGCAAATACTCACTGAAGATGAGCATTTTGTTTATACTGTAAGCACCCTTTAGTTTGCATGAGTACATTTAATGAGCCATCAGAAAATCCACAGCATTCTAAGACTGCTTTTCACATAAGCTAAGAGGCCACATTATTTTATCACTAATCCCTACTCCATCTGTTGACACACTCAAACTGAGGAATGCAACAGAAATGAGGAAACATTCTTCCCTCTTGTACTGTTCTAAAAACCTGATAGTGCCAACTTGACCCATCAGGAGGTCGGGAGCTTCTAATTCTGTGAGCCACCCCCCTGAGTCAGTGGGGATGGGTTTACTTGGTGGAGCAAATTGCCAGCCAGCATGAGCAAAGGTGGCAGAATTATGCCATAAACAACATGTACAAGTGTCTTTTGGGGGGCATATGATTGCTGAGTACCATACTAATGGTAGTGGTTTGGAGCTGACAGTAAATTATGCTTTTTCAGGGCTAAATCTAGAGGTTAAATCTAGAGGTTAAGCTCTCTAAATGGTTACTTCTACAAAGTCTTCTACTTCTTGCTAAGTATCTTTCATGGTATTTTCTTTTCAGAAATTGAGGAAGGAGGAATCTCTGGTGATGGTGAACAATCTCCCTCTCTGCTCCTGAACTGTGCAACCACTATGGTGGCTCTGGCTGTAACTGTGGGGACTTCTGTTTTCAGCAGAATGCTCCCTCTTTTCTGGAATGCAATGATACTAAGAGAGCACTTTATGAGCATCAAAGGTCTCTAGGGGCTCCTTCACAGAATCATGCTCTGGGAAGTATTCTCTTTCTGTTAGAGTCTCTGTGTTTGCCAGTTTTAGTATCACTTGTGCCCACTAAGCACAACCAAATAGTTCTCACACAGTGTCTTATCCACCATAAACACCCCCAGTGGAGCAGTTTATCATGACTTGTTTTACTCACAAGGAGTCAGGGCAAGCACAAGGTCATGCCATTTCTCTGTTTTATGCTTAGAGCAGTAGATTTCATGTTGTGGTTAAAAAAACCCAGCAGTCTGGGATCTGTGCTGAAGGCACTGCAACAATAGGTAATGGAGACTGCAGTTCAGCACATCCATGAAGAAAACCAGCACTTCCAGGAAGAAAAAATCCAAACAAAAGCAACCTAGCCATTCCTTTCTGTACCCAAATTAGCTTTCACATTGTTCTGGCACAAATGTTTATGTGGGTACCTGGTAAGTGGAAATGAGGAGCTGCCCTGACTGATTTGCTCGAGGAAGGTTGCTTTTCAGCCAGTTTGGCACTCTGGTCCAGTTCAGTAAGCAGTTATAAAAAAAATGGACACGCTGATGTAAATTATTTATCAACAACAGATTTAAAAAACCCCGAAACAGTTCGGTGTCAGTAGATTAAAATTCACCAAGTAGAAACTCATATACCCCAGCTTGCCATATCCAGGACTGTAGCAGAATTTCTTAGAGAACGTGGGCATGATGTGTTTTGGAATGAGATTTGAGCTACCCCAGATTGGGCCTCAGATTCAGGTCTGTGTGGAAGTTGCTAAGCCTGTGGCGCAGTAAAAATTTAGATTAAGATGTGTTTAGGTATTAGATAGTATAGTTACAATGTGAACGTGGTAGCTACCTTAAGGTTGAGATTATTAACTATTGTTTGCATTTTTCTTCACACTGAATACCAATGAGAAAACACTTGTAACTGTAAACTATTTGGAACTGTATGTAACCCGCCATTTCGGGACAATAAAGGGAGAACATATGATTTAACCATATTGGTCCTATCTGTGTTGCTCTGTCCAGCTTTCCCATGTAATAAGAGGTTCTCTGGTTTCACAGGACCTGTAAGTGGAAAGTATTGAAGACCATGAAAACATAAAACACGATATGCACTTATCTGCAATTGCAGCGTTGTAACCAGGGACCTGCATCTAGTAGGGGAGATGGGAACCAATGGCAGTGACAGCTCAGAATGAGGTTACTGCCTGACATGCTAGTTATCTCCCAGACAGTTTGCTTTGAGAAGAAAAATTAGTTTCTAACCAGGAACCAAGGGTGCTGACAGCCCCATCTGTTGGTTCTTGTGATTTAATCCCACCCAGCAACTCAGTCCCACCCATCCACTCCCCACTCCCCCCTGGGATAGGAAGAGATTCAGAAGGGTAAAAAAGTGAGAAAACTCATGGGTTGAGATAAAGATATTTTAAAAAGGAATGTAAAAGCTGCATACACAAGCAAAGCAAAATAAGGAACTCATTCATTGCTTCCCATGGGGCAGGCAGGTGTTCAGTGATCTCCAGGAAAGCTGGGCTCCATCACGTGTAAGTGTGACTTGGGAAGACAAATGCCACCACTCTGAACACCTGCCCCCTTCCTCCTATGTCCCCCCTCTTTATAGCTGAACATGATGCCAAATAGTTATGGGATATCCCTCTGGTCAGCTGGGGTCCAACTCCTTGTGCACCCCCAGCCTCCTTGCTCTTGGGATGGGGTGAGAGGCAGAAAAGCCTTGGCTCTGTGTAAGAACTGCTAAGCAGTAACTAAACCACCCTTTGGTTATCAATGCTGTTTTTAGTCCAAACTGAATTCAAAGCCGAATAACAGCTACTGTGAGGAAAATGAACTCTACACAGCCAAAACCAGCACACTCTGTAAGGCTCCCAAGTGACTCTCTGTGGAGGAAGTGTCTTGTCTGGGGAGTAATCATATGTGCTGCCACCAGTCTGTCTAATGGGCCACTAGGGCATTCAGAAAGTTAAACTTGTCATGGAGCCTTTTAGTGTTCCCATGGGACTTTTTTGCCCATAACCCCTGCCAGCACCCTTGGGTTGTGGCTAAAGAGAGGTGTGCCCTTCAGGGATGTGTGCAGGTAGAATCCTGTGAGCACCGGGACTGCGTTCAGCCCTCATCTCCTTGTTACTCAGGGATCAAGATTTTGGACTCATCTCTTCTGGACTCAGCCTCTATTGGGTCCTGCTAACACCTTTCGTAATGGTTATTTTTTTACCTTTGTTTCCTGGGATAGCCTTTTCATGAAGGAGATACAGTTCAGGTGAGATTGCCCGCTGCCAGAACTGTGAGTGGAAATATCAACCCTGCGCTTCCACAGTTAGTTTGTTTCCCTCTCTCTTCCCTGTTGATTAAATGTCAGCTCCTTTCTTTGTTCTCTTCCCAAGGAAGTTAATTCTCTCCTCCAGCTGCCGCCGATCTCCTTAGTAGCACAAAGCAATGCTGCCCAGTGGTTTCACAAACCTTTCCAGCACACCCCTGCTGCCTCCCCAGCACTGCATGTGGCAGCTCACAGAAAAGACCAGGCACTTCCCTTTTATGATATACCATGGATATGTCACCACAGGACCCAGATGGCTAAACAGATGAGAAAACTGCAGCAGTGAATGCCCAGAAAAATTTGGTAGAGTGCTGCTTGAAGAGCAGGGGCCAAACTAAGCATTAAATATGAAAGTGCATATAAAAGCCTGCAGCCTCTTAAGAGTACAATTTATAAAACTACCATTTTGATGAAAATTTCCCTTTCTATGAAAATTTCCCTTTAATGAAAATTTCTCTTTTTATAGGGCACCTCTCCTATTGTGGCTTAAGTTTAGTAACATTTTCCTAAAGCTAATCTTAGCAAACAATTTACAGTGAGAAATTTCACTTGATTTCACTTCTGTGCTGTGTGGAGCAGTTGGGCCAAGGTCCAAAGAGCACTTAGCAGCTTCCAGAGGCATGTGAGTGCAACTCACACAACCTGAGTGATCCCAAATATTCCACTTACCTCACCAGGGTACACTAGAAACACACATGAGATACCAAAGCATTGCCTATACAATTAAAACATTGCATTTGCACTCTACCCAGAGGAATTTGGTTTTTTGCATGAGCTAAGTAAGTACACAATGGCATTCTCAGGTGGGTATCTGGTTCTGGGACTAAATTTTCTTCTTTTTTTTAGGATTATTCATCAATCAAAGCACAATCCCTTGTCTCATGTCACGTCCTGAGAAGAGGATGTAGGCTTCTTGCATCATAATATACTGTGAGGAACCCTGCTCCAGGGTTTGTGAGGCCAACCTTTTTAACTGTAACCACAATCTCAAAGAAGGAATGTTTCTTATGCCAAGATATTTAGAGAAAGAAACATCTTGTAGCTCCCACTGGAGTCTAGTTATTTTGCAAAAAGTGTCCTATGTCTGAAAAGAAAAGAGCTGAGGAATGAGGAAGAGCCTAAAAAGCAGATAAGACAGTCAGCTAAAAATATAAACAGCTTACCTAGGTTTTACTTAAAGTCCCACGTCTCAGCCATCACCACCCATTTCACAAATCAATTAATTCCATTTTCTCTGCAATCCAATCTCTGCCTGGGAACACAAAAACAAAAACAAGAACAAAAACAAACAAACAAAACCCCCCAAACCAAAACAACCCACAACGCTCCCAACAAACCCTTATTGAAAAGTTGAAACAAGGAGAAGTTTTAATAACTGGAAGTGACACTGTATAATTGGAACACTTTAGAAATACTAATGAAGGGTTTCAGTAGGAATAGCACCTGCAGAAGAATGATCGCAACTCACGCTGGTAAATTCTCTACAGATTTTCCCAGGAGACCAACACAGCTGGCATTCTACTCCAATCATTTTATGCAAGATAGTTTCAGAAGGGAAATGAAAAATAGCTTCTTTAATTGAAACTATAGGGGTGGAGATGATTTTTTCCTAATTAGGCAAGCTGTTATTTGGTAAATGTTTAATATTTATATACTTCATATACTTTAGATACAGAAATATGTGATACAGTAGATTATCTAATCATCCCTCTTGGTTTTCTCTTCTACATAATTTATACATTTATGTATTTGAAATTTCTAGTATAATCAGAATAAAAAGAGGTTTTTTTAGACTTCTGCAGTGTTTCATACAGCATATGTGAAGGTTCACCATGGCATGAGTGAGTGTCTTACAAACCAAAACCAAGGAAGGCAGCATACTGTGGCATATGAGACATTCAACACTGATACTCAAAAAGATTACAAGGTCCTACTCTCTTCTTCAGTTGTGGGTTGCATCAGAAACTTGATTCCTTGCAATAATAAACACAGCAAGTCATCAGAGAAAGAGCTGTACGTTGTTATTTTTATCAGCTCTGCTTTGTACGCTGCTTAGGTCTTCCTTGCAAAATCAGAAAAATAATTAGTTGTTGGAGGAACAAGAATGACTGGAGCTGCATTCAGGGAAAATCTTAGTGATAGGAAGTCAATGCAATATACATATTTTGGGAAAATGTTGTATAGTAGTAGGGATCCACTTACATAAAGATAGCTCCTCATAGAAATTATGCTGCAGAAATCAAGATAAATCGGTGTTTAAATACCTTTTGTTTGTACTGTACTTTTTAAGTATTAGTCAGTAATGTGTTCTTCACTAACCGCCATTCTTACATAATAGAAGGAAATTATTTTGTAACATTGTGAAAGGTTAAAATGAAAACCAAAGGGACTTGCATGGCAGGGTCCAGTTCCAAGGAATTTCATAAAAAGAGGCATGCGTTATGGCAGGAAAACATATAGGAATTAGTAGGATTTAAGGGGAGCAAGAGGAATAAACAACCAATAAAGTCTCTGCAAAGAAGTGTACATCGTACAAAGTCAAAGGACCATATTGAATTCAAAGGTAATTAACTTCCTATGATCCTATGGAAAATTTAGGAGACAGAAGCCAGAGAAGGTGTCTTCTTTCTATGAATATTTGAAAGGTCAGTGTCCTAGGGATAAATCTTACCTGCTTTCTTTCCACCTTCCATTGTCTTTGCCTCTAGTCAGTCACACAGGTATTAAACTGACAGGCAAAGAGGAAATGTCATGGCCTTGCCTCTCTACAACACCCATTTCTACAGCGTGGTGTGTTACATATATATATTCCAGGAAATACAATATAAGCATGGAGAACACCTTTCCCCTTTCCAAGTCACCACTGAGGCTGGTCATGGTCCTTTTCAGAACTGGGCCAAGTTTCTGTAGTCAGAGTTTAAGTCTTCATTGTCTGGCATACTTTATTATAAAGCAGGACTGCCTGTTCTGCAGGGGCAGTATCTCAAGAAACCTTTCCAGGAACGACATTATCTACAACACAGAAAGTAAAACCTGTTCAGGCTCAAGGCACAGATTGGGTTAATAGCATGCAATATTGAAGACGTGATAATGAGAAACTGTAGGTTAGGGACTGATTATTTTCCAGGACTGCTAATTAGGGATCTTAATAAACAAATGTCATCAAGTTTCCTGCTAAACACATTTCCTTAATTTTTTTTAAATATAACAGAAATGATAAGATTGTGTAGTTCATTTTGTCCAAATATGAAGCTGCAAAAGATGAAGCTGTACAAGTTTGTTTTCTATTTAATTATAACATTTTGAATGGAAATAAATATTCTAATCTCCTATGATTTTATGGAATCAGTAGTTTTATTCATTGAAAGTTGGTGAGAAACATCACAATGGAACAGTGCAGTGCATCGTAAAATCCCAATCCTATAGGTGGTCAAGTCTTGTTTGCTTCAAATTTATAAATAATAAATAATTTATAATAACAAATAATTCATTCTTTCTGAAAAACAACTATCACAGTCAAAAGTCAGTGCTTTCTATATATAACATTTTTGGGTTTACATTGTCCATTTATTAATTTTAACAGTCTAAGCAAGTGTCTATCATATATATAATAAAGTATTATTTTTGTATTATGGTGTCTGTTAATATTTATTAATTTTTAGACACAATTTAATTTTTTTTGCATAGACTAATATTGCCTGTGTATATAAAATTCAATGCAGTAAACCTGAGTATATTATAGTAAATTATGTATTCATATGTAAGAAGCAGTGTCTGTCTTTTCTGAATAAAACTCAAAAGGCATATTCACTGCATAGCTGATATTAATCTTGTGATTTCCCATAAGATTTTAGTACAAGTGTGTCTTAGCTCAATTAATAATTTACGTTCCCTTGGGTTTCTAGGATGAGTTGTTTCATAATTGAAAAAATGCAGATGAGCTTAACAACAAACAGCAAGTACAGGTGCTGTCATTTTCATAATTCTTTAGGAAAGAGACTATCACATTAAACAAAGAACAAGGGCTTCAGTTTTATCCAAGTAGCTAATCTCTATAATCCATCCATTCAGTTTATCTCCCTCTCTATAAATTAAAACAGACAAAAACTGGGCACAAGCGTTTGAGCACTACAGGGTAGATGAAAAAAATGTATCAATTTAAAGATGTTATTCACAAATCTTGTTTTCTCAAGTTTTTAATTTAATGTCATGCAGAAAATTACAGAAATTGAATAAATTTTCAAGTTTGTTTAGAGATTAGTTCAGTTAGTGGCTTTCTTGTTAAAGGTAGGTGCTGTCACTCCTAAAGTATGCAGTGAAGGGAGAGTTACCCACACTTAAATAGCCAGGAATTCCAGTTTAATAGATACTGTTTATTGATGTTTACATCAACAAGATGTTCAAACAAATTTCAGAGAGATATTTGGATTAATTTATACACCATAGTAATGGTAATAAAAGCAATAAAGACCTTAAGTAAAAGGCATAAGCAGAGAAAGAATGAAAACTGTAAGCCACCAGCTGGTTACTTGCTTTATGATTTAACCCAAAAAATTTCACTGACATCATCTGCCTTTTGCTAGTTCCTTTTCTGAAGAGCTGTTGGGCCACAGAGCACCATAGGCAGATATTTCATATCAGATTGTGGAGCTGCTGTTTATAAGCAAATCTGTAACTACTAGCATCTTTCTGATTTCACAGAGAAAGAGTGACAAGTCTTACAAATTGTAGTGAGGGAAAGTCGGTAAGCAATCTGAGGCCATGCCTATACTAGAAAGTTTTAATAGCAGCATTATTTCTGACATCTACTTTCTGAGTATATCTCTTTAATATTTACATTCTTTGAAAATATCTGTCCTCAATACATTTTCTGCCACCTGTGTAGTACACAATCACAGAAGTCACATAAGCTGAGAAGATACAGTTTACTGTGTGCTAGAGAGTTATCCCTTGTTCCTCATTGGGCTCCATGTCTTGAAAAATGTCAACACTACTTTCAGGAAACCATGAGATTTTGTGTTCTGCTTCCCACCAGATCATGATCTCCGTTTTACCTTTTCTGCATTTTTTTAGAAAGTCCTGCTGCTTCACACCAAATCATTTTCTCAGTGTCAGTCTGCATTGTTGCAGTGTTCATGGGTGAGTCAAAGCTGAGGACACTCCTGGCTTTTTCAAATCTACAGTACCTGACATTGTCAAGCTGTGAAACTTTAACTATTACCTTAGAGGCTGTCTGTCATGTTACATCCTACTGATCAATCAAGATACTAAGTTCTCAGGTTACTTAAGTCCTGTAACTACCTGGAAATGCTACAGACCTTTAGTACTGAGATAACAAAATAAATATTTTGCAAAAGATTCAATCACAGTGGAAGCATAAAAATGCATGTTGATGTCATGGAGTAGGCTTGAGCAGTTTAGAATTGGTTAATCCTTGAAAACTGGTGAAAAGTTGAAAGGCAATTGGTATCACTCCTGCAGAAATTCTGCTTCTAATGCAAAATTAGTGGTGTCATTTAAAGATGGAAAATTCTAAAACCTGGTACCCAAGACTTTCACCTGGTGGAGTAAAAAGGTAGAGACTGTCCCTACTTCCTGCTGCTGATATTGTTTTTGCTCTACGTAAGTGTTCATTGCATGGGATGGAGACAGACATTGTCCCAAAGGTAGAATGTCAGACTCCCTGTGAGGATCCTAACCTCCAACTTTGAGTCACCCATGTCTTTATTTGAAGTTAGAGAGGAAAGCCACAGCCATTATCTGCTGATGCTGGGAAGGACCAGGATTGGAATGATCAAATGCAATAGAACAACAGAAGCCTTAGGACTGTTCTGAGATTAATTCATACTATGTCCTAAAGACAGACAACTAGAGTTTGACAAGTGACTGCGAACTATAGAAAAGAGAGTGAGTTTCTACCTTTAGCCTTCCCCGTATCACATATGCAGATTGACTTCCACTTATTTTTATTTTTTCTCTCTGTAGTTGCCATAGCTTTGCAGTGAAAAAAGTGAATCAACATATAGTGTGGATACATCAAAAAGCAGTTTTGACCAGATTAAAAAAAGGGTTTAAAAACTTGTTCTCAAAATTATTATTTTAATGAAACTGCAATTGAATTGTTTGTTAGCTAATTCAAGTAAATGGAAACAGGGAAAAATAGTTTGAGCAGCTATTCCAGGTTTCATGACACACTCCTTTAAAATTATGTTAATAATAATTACATACATACTAAAAAAAAATCCAGACTTTTCATAATAGCTTACATTTTTGATAGATATAAAGGAAAAGGTCACATTTCAATCCCTATTGAAGTGAGGTTTTCTAGTGCATCCTTCATTCTAATGAAACTCCTACAGAAATGAGGCAGAAATAGAGACACATGATTTGGCTAGACCACCGTTTAGCTAAGTAACTGGAAAACAAAATAAGTATACAACAGCATTTTCCCTAGAGCTCAGGTGCTGGAGTACAGGCCACACTTACCCAAAGGGGTCTCAATAGAAGTCACAGGGTACATCCTGTCTTGTACTAAAGTGCAGCAAAAACAAACTGCTACAGGAGAAAATGTGGGGCACTTATGTCGCAGAATAAGAAGAACAAGGCAAAGGAAAATGTAGAATAGAGGAAGATGATCACATCTTACTAATTTCTATAACTGCTGTGTCATCATGGCAGCATGAACAATAGGCAGGTGCTCTCAATTAAGGTAATACTGCTGCCTGAGACAGAGGTGCATCTAAAACATGGAAGATAAGTATAAATTGCAAGCATTCCTATACTTGAAACAGTTCAGAATAAATTTGAAGAGGAGTTTAGATTCTACTATTCACCAGCAATTCTTTGAACTGGATCCTGAAAGTAATTCCACAGACTAAGACTTTTACTAGGAAGCTGCAGAGGTGTATGGTGATATGGTGAAGGTTTCTGCTTCTTACAGTCATACATGATTCTGATAAAACTGTCGCAAAATGTATTTGTCACAGGAATTACTTTCTTCTTCAATGCTAAGGAAAAGTTTTCAGATTAGCATGCTGGAAAGGTATCTCTGTGTCTCTAACACAATGCAATATTGTGTAGGGAAACCCAAGCTGAA
>VWYO01000330.1:413692-433718 GCA_013400275.1 Rhadina sibilatrix
TTTTTTTTTTTTTTTTTTTTTTGAAAGCATGGAAATTGACTTATAACATTGTATATTACAGTTTGTAATTCAGTACAGATTTACTTGGGCCAACCTTATTTTAAGTGTTAAGTAAATTTCCACTGTTTTTTAATGACAGAGTAGCTTTGGGAATGGAGGTTAATACCACATACATACCAAAGTTTGTTATGATCATTTTTATTATACTGGAAACCAAGAGAATCCAAATGTTAAAAATATGACTTAACTGTCATACCAGAGAATGATGTTTTTATAAATACGCCTGGTACATGCTGTTAAGTAAAGGCATAATCAAATTTCCACCCACTGTGAGCAGGATTTCTTTCATTAGTTGTAGATGCTATTAAAGAGTTAATAGGTGATAATTGTCCCCTACAATAATTCAGAGTTTTCATAATTAAGATTATATTCCCCTTATAGTCAATGGAGAGAGATAGTCTGACTAACCTTTGACCATATGAAGTGTTGAGGTGACTGGGCTGGAAGGAGATACCTGTACTGTAAATCAGGATTCAAAAAGTCTCCAGGTTCAGCATCTGAATCTTCCCTGATCTATCTATTCCTGCCTATTTTCTGTTTTTCATTGAGTAACAACCTTTTTCACTATTTGCAATATTTACATCTATAACTTACTTGCTTTATTCTGCAAGATAATCTTCATCTTTGCATCTTCACTGCTGTAGAAAGCAAAGGCAATTGGATGAAATAAAAAGGGGGATCTTGTTTTTATTAGGCAGCACTACCACTCATCTTTTTAAAGATGGCTCTTCTTTTTTGTTCATGGTTATCCACTCATGCAGATCAGCAAACACCATATACATCTAACACAAATCCTCAGCCCCATATATTCACCTGAGTCATGTGAGCAGATCCTTGTTTTGAAAAAAAGAGCTCTCTTTAAAACTGTCATTTGCCAATGAACAGAAACAAATACAATTACAACTGCAGTACTCTTGCCAATCCCTTCTCTCCCTGCAGCAATTTATACACATATTCATAAACACTCCAGAGGATTTATCAGCTCATACTGCGAGTTTTCCTGGAATGCAGAAGTGAGTTATAAAGTTTTTACTTAAGAGAAAGACACTTTTTTTTTTCCTTGTTTTCCCTGTTTATGCTGCTCAGTGTGCCACACTGCATCAGATAAAAAGACAATTTCAACAATCCATGCTTAACAATAAAGCTGTCTGATGTGCTCCAAGACCTGATTTGAAATTACTTCATAGAGAAGCTGTGCAGTAAACTGAGGCTGTGTTTGCTATGGCAGATGTGTGCAATGCACTGGTGCCAAAGCAGGAGATGTCCACCCTTCAAAGGCCAGAGGGAGAGATTTAGTGCTCCTGGCATGGGCGGCTGAATGACTCTGCAAGATTTATTTACCAATAACTTAATCAACAAAGGCATTGTATTTCTCTTAAGTTGTATCTGCTTTCTGGTTTGATTTTTCAAATACTCTACTATTACTGCAGTCTTTTCACCAAACTGCTTAAATATATTTAGTGAAGTTACAATTCTCAGAAAAGACTATGACAGAAATTAATTTGATTTTATGTAATTCAAATTCAGCCCACATAAGCTTGAACATTTACAACAATTCAAATTAGAGTCATTGCAGTTTTAATTTCCTTCATCTTCACTTTCTGTCACAACAAATTAAGTTAGATTTGCTGTTTTGAGGTTTTTATGGCTGTGTTCTTGCTACTTAAATTAAAGACCTTCCTAATCCATGGCATGATGTCTCAAAACCTCAGAAATAAGTTATGACATCAATAGGATTATGCTTTTATGAAAATGATGGCAAGCCACAATCAATAAAGCATTCCATAATGTTATCAGCTAAAGGGAAGAAATATGAGAAATATTTGGGAACTTAAACACAAATCAGAGCAGAGTAATAGGAATATATATGTGTATTTTCACTTGGCATTTTGGAGGTTATAATTAAAACCTAATAAATGATTAATGATTGATATATTCAACAAATTAAACCCTCTTTTTGTAGAATAACTGAAAAAATAGATATTGCATCAGAAATATTAATTATTCAATCTATAGTGCCTGTATGGTTTGTTCTGACCTTGACTTTTGTATTCCTTGGATGTACTGGGTCTGAGAAGGTGTATGTTATTATTATTCATTACCAGGTTAATTAGCTTCCCAAAACTTCTCAAGAATATGTCTGAATTTGTGTTTTCTGTGATTTCTTCCAAAAGATAGGAAAAAAATTACAATGCTTTAATCGGTAAAAAATAATAATAATAAAAATTTCCTTGAATTATTAACCATGCCCTTTTAAAATGTATTTCCCCCTTCTTTTATTCACATTCAGCTTTCTAACATCCTTAGCACTAAACAAGCTGTCTGGACTTTATCTGGCAGTTTTGTGATATGTACAACACAACCACATTTCATCAGAAAACACAATGACAGATCAGGTGTCCTCTCCTTGTAGTTACATGTCAGTTCTCAAATGATGGGTAATTACCAGTGACAGACCCAACATTGCAATGGGAGGAATCAAGGGTCGGGAGAAGAGATGGAAGTGGCAGTGCAGAGTACTCAAGGCACTGGGCATAGAGATAAGCAGCAAAAACAATCTGTACATCAGCCACTTTTTTTTTTTGTTGTTGTTGGAGGGTGGTGGTGGGGGGTAGATCCAGCATCATAAGCCAGAAGCTGCTCATTCTGCTCCTATTTTGTGGTTTGTGGTTCAGAAAATTTTAACAAGGGGAAATCATCACTTTTTTCTTGCTGGCAGTAATTAGCTGTAGCTGAGTGAGAGACCATGGGCAGAGGCAGTTGGGAAACTTGTCAAGATTTTTTCCATTGATAGCAGAAGAGAGACAAACAGTTTCCAACTGAGAGACTAATAGTTTCCAATTCTAGGAATATAATAACTTCTGGAATATAACAACTTCAGGAATACAACTTACTCATAAGAACAGAAAACCCTTTTGGTATTAAACGAGCGTTAGCAGACATATATTACATATTGTTTCCCATGAGATAATCCTGCCTGACTAACATGCAAACAGAACTCTAAAGGTACTCTTGACCACCTGATGTAATGGCACACTGAGTGAAAATGTGTTCTGGGAGTTGTTGACTTGGAACTGAAGAAACAACCTGTTCAGAAAAGAAAAATTGAAAACTGAGAATTGAAAGCACAGCTCTGGCTTTACTGACAGTTCTTAAATACGTCTTCCTTACACGGGCTACTTGGTTCTGCAAATGGAGAATAAAGATACTGTTTGGAAAAAGGACATTGGAAAGGTTGTCTTTTGTCCCCCAGACCTGTATCATGGCTGTGTACTTGCTGGGTACAGAGATTTCTTTTGGCAAGCAGAGTTTGTCAGTCATTTGCCCACAATGTAGAAGGCAACTGTTAATAAAACCCTACCATTCTCCTTCTTTAGTGCTCTAATTAGTGAAATCTGACTAGAGAGGTACAAATAGAAACTTCTGCCTCGATCTGAAAAAATGAGGGTGCTTCTTATGTTTGCATGCTCTGTGTATTCCCAAGAAGATCCACCTTCCCTGGAAATCCACATACACACATGCTATGTGGATGTTTGTTTAAAGTTCTCAGGGTTTATGTCTACTACAACAGAAAGACAACTAGCAGAACTTCTCAAAAATAGCAAATATTGGTACATCCCAAAATATAAAGTATACATGGAGAGAGTGAACCAACATAACCTCTTAAAGATCCTTTCCAACTGGTAAGAGTGAATACTTCTACTGGAAAGCTCCATAAATTTCAAAAATTTCCTCGTTAACAAAGCTCTCCCTGCAGAGGAGTGCCAGCTGAACATCACGAGGCAGAAGAAATTTTGTGAGGATGGTGACTTTGTGAATTCTGCACTTTTTCCCATGTGAATCTCTCTGTTTCTTACATCCTTGGTCTGTCACTGCCATTTCATGACCTTAGAGAAATGAACTGCCCTTAAGCTCTTTGGGGGAGGAATGGAAACCAAATGACTCAAAGCTTGCTGGAAAAGAGCCCTCCTTGCCTGCCTCCTGAGTATCTGCTGTGGGACACAGCAGGAACACCCACAGCTCATGGGCTGCCTCGAGGCTGGGGTGCCCCAGGCTGGTGGTACCCCCAGCTCAACAGCTGCCCCCAAAACAGCCACCTGAGCCTTTCCATGGGGTCAGGTGGGTGAGTGCTGGCAGCAATTGCTGCTGCTGATTGGCACACAGGCAGATGCATCTTTAAAGTTAGGGAATGGGAAGAAGAAAAGAAGCTTTGGAAGCATTGTCCAGCAATATGGAAAATTATATGTAAGCCAAACCACTGTTTTGAATATAGGAGTGCTAAAAAAGAACTATCCATCAATTTTATGGCCTTAACACATAAATTAGAATGTGGGAGATAAACATTCTTACCACACACCAAGAGGCAGAGACAGCATTTTTAAAGAGAAAACAGTAAACTGCTTGGGTAAAATATAAAATGCTATTCAAATTAAAATATCCATTAATTACTCTATTTCAGTGGCAAAATGTTTCAGATAGCTCCTTCTAGAAACTCTCAAGAACCCCCAGGGGATTGTTTCAGGTACTTGACTGTTTATAACACAGATTTATAGGGATATTCTTTACATCATTTTTCTTATGCGTGCGGTGAATAGCTTTTTCTCCTTTAATTTTACAGGCTTGTATTAATATCTTTTTGCCTTTTATTGATTTCATTCTCAGAATTTAATTTGTCTGAGAGGATTTATAGTGTGATTCTCGTGCATGTATTGTATCTTATCTATCATAGCTAGTATTGGGTTTAATGCTGTGAATTGTCACTTGATATATAAAAATGTAAGGCAGAACCATGTTGTAACTTACTTTTAAAATGTTGTTTCCTTATTGCTACAATTGCATAACTTCTTGGAGAGAACTGTTGCTTTACATCATTAAATTTCCTTCTGCTTGTTGCTCATCTATGCTAAATAAAATTTACTTCATTCACAAACAGAGCAGTGTTTAGTTGTTGTTTCACTCTTATTAATTTGTTCATTACCCCTGGGGATGCCTGTTTCACTCTCATCTATGCAAAAGGAATTTAACTATGTTGTGTTCTCCTAAAGGCCATAATTATTTAACTAAAGCTTAGAAGATAAACCCAAATGTTACAAAATCTACACATAAGTTGGTTTCTTATTGCAGAAAAAATATGACCTTTAAGGAACACTTTTCTGAAGAACAAAAACTTTGAGCAGAATAAAGAGGAAATGACATGTTAATTTTGTTGTATTAGGAAAATGCAGATTGGAGCTAACAGGAAAGGCTCCCATGTGGACATATGTAAGGGCATGTAAGAAGCCAAATTTTTGGGCCACCAGTTCTGAAGAAAACAGCTGACTACATTTTGGACCAAGATTCAGGTCTAACACCTTCTAAAATAATTCTCTCCCAGGCTTGAAGACAAAGTATTCTGTCCTAAAAGCCTTCATTTTCTTCCAGCATAATATTTCAATTTGATTCTCTTTTGTTTGGCACTTCATCTTATTTGGATTACTTTTCATCCAATTTCCCCATGATTACAACATCCTCTGCAGGTTTCCTCACTTGTAGTTTTCAAAAGGTGAAAGAAATTAAATTGAAATTCATATCCCACTGGAGAATTTTCACTTGAAGTCAGAAGAAACATATATACTTCTAATGTATATATAAATCCAAGAACTAGAAAAGTGTTGAGTTCCCGAGTGCACATAATGCTAAAATGCTATTTGACAGAATCCATTTTCAGAGTAGAAACACATTTAATCTTAAAAGATATCATGACACATTAATGATTTGCTTACAGATTCTGGTAGTTTTAATGGTCTTCATGGAGCCTCTTGAGTAGACATTAATTTTCAATGGTCCCTGTGTGATTTTGACAGCGTTTTAACTATTGTGATTGAGAAACACTTTTATACACAGATACTGTCTCTCTGAGAAGACATTTCTTCTGAAAGGCTCCACGCACTAACTATGCCATTAACATACTAAGAAATAAGAGCTCAGAGCTGAGTTTGGCTTGAAGTCCTCAGGAGTATTACAGCCCTTACAAATTCTAAACAGTTATGTTAAACCTCATTTTATAATGACCATCTAGAGAAAATTTAACAAATCTGTTTGGTTTTATATAAGACTCTTGTTCTCTAATTTCCAAAAAAAAAAAATCATACTGATGTTTTCTGAATATCATTACTAGCTGGAATATCAGTATTTCCCTATTTCTCTATGCACAGTATTAGAGATTTCACTTTTTCCAAGCAGAAGGATCTTGGTATACAGTTTCTGCTGTAAGGGAGCAAAAAGGAAATAATTTAATTGTGTCCCTCACACTGTCTTGAGACAGATTTCCCTTAGAGTTTGACCTAAGGCAGATGAATTAAATGGTTTCTTGTGGAGGATTTTTGAGGATTTTTCTTTACTTTGATTTTTTTTTCCTGATTTACCATCACTTTATCCCAATATATTGCCTTTGAGACCTGATAAAAGAGGTATGAACATTTTTCTGGTATGAACTATCCATGTACAAGCACTGATTTCAGTGGACATTCATTTTATGCTATTATTGAGGAACAGCATTTCATTCTTTCTATTCTTCACAAATCTTTTGTATGATTTGTATAACAAATGTTTTCACATGATCAGGATTTAAATGCTGCCACATTTTCAGTGTTAGGTCTTCTACAAGCTGTTTTCTTTATTGGATTCATTTTCCCACATAATTCATTCTAAACTGCAATTTACTTAAATCATGGACTGGCTGGACAGCTCGGGCTAGCGATTCAGACGGTTTGAGATTTTTCTGTCTAACATTCATTTCAGTATTTGCCCAAAATCCGTTTTTCTAAGTATATATTTAAAACCCTTTCATTTACTGATTTACTTTTGGCTTACTATAAGGATTCCTACTGCTCTAGCTGCCTTAATCAATAATTCATTATGCCCTGGAGTAGAATCTTTTTTTTTTTTTTTCCTTTGGCTTCAGTATGTTGCAATTACAAAATCAAAATGAAATAAGTAAAAGGCAAATTTATGTACCCAGATGTATTAATTGAAATTAAATGGTATTTTATTGAAACTGTTCCTATTTGATGTTTAATATTCCTGTAGAAGTTAAAAATGGCCATACTTTTAAAATATATACTTCTATCATCCCTTTTGAGGCAGACTTGGCACACAGCAGGACTGCAATTTGGCTACTGTAGTTTGAGGAGTTCATGCGCAGTTTAGGGATTCTTTTTGATGTGAGAGATTCTTTGTGATGTCCATGTGACTGAAAATTTCATTTGGAATAGAATATAGGTTTGTTCACTTCACCCATTTGATGGCCCTATTCCAGTAAAAAACTGCAGAACTCTGCAACTTCCTATGAACCATCAAACTGCAGGAAAGGTGAATGATTCCCTGCCCATATGGCATCATGCTTAGGCAAGGATCTCTCAAGCCTGATTTTTAGTGCTTGGGCAGGCACATGGGACATTACTCACTACGTCCAACCATGTGTCTCATCTGACAAAGGTTACAGATGTCAGGACACCTGAGGGGAGCAAGAAGAAACAGCACAAAAGGCAAACAGCTGCACAGAAAACAGAGAATCCGTGATTTGGAGAAGATAAACAATGAAAAAGGGGATTAACAGACTCTTTGCAACTATATGGTTCAGAGAGCAAACAATACTTAAAAGTAGTGATAATGTAAGTTTTCATTTGCAGCCTGACATAGGTATGCAAACACACATTGCCAAAGAGCAGTGTGCCATGGTGATCTAGGGAGGAGGCAGAGATGAAAGCTGAAAGCCTTGCTAAAGAACTTAAACCCCTTGTTAAAGTTCTTTCCATTGTGCAATAGGGCAGAGATTGTGTCCCCACTCAGCTCTGCAGGATCACACCGGATCAGACTGGATTTCTTCTACAGACTTTGTAAGAGACAATCATGCTTTAAAGTTCCTCCTTGGCAGGCACAACATCAATCATCCAGCAGGTTGTTTGTCTTCTCTTCACTGCTGAGACATTGAGAGGGATTCATCAAGTATTAATAAGGCCTCTAGGTTGCTTGCTGTGAACTACAAACCTGCAGCCAGTAATTCCATGCTTTGAAAAGAATATATCTCTCTGTTTCAATATATGTTAAAGGTGCTCTTTGAAATAATTTAAAGCAGAAATATGGGATATGACCAAAACCTTACAAACAGGATGCCAGTAGCTCTTCATGCTGTTCCTCAATTACTTTATTGAAACATTTTCATCTCTGCTCATGATAACACCTCTACCCAGATGTGCCAGACAGAACAGGCTTGCCAGTGAAATCATATTCAAGACAACTGTGAATTGGTGAGAAGTAGCTTTTGAAAAACACTGCCCAATGTTTTTCACTGGATAAACACTTTATCCATGCATAATAGGTATGGTTTATCATACTTCATACAATGATACTCTGAAAATAGAGGCTCTTTGGGCTTATTAAGTCATTCAATAGACCATCAAAAGACATTAAAAATCCCAGTGACTTCCGATAAATAGACTTGCAAAATAAACTCTAATTCAAAGCCCTATGTGTGAGCATAATGTGTGCATGCTCATGTGTCTGTTCACAGCACGGACGAAGAGAGCATGACTGAACAAGAAACACTAGATGCACTAATGTTTCAAAAGCTGGGGACTAAAAGAAGGGCAGAGGTAGTTCCTGTTTATATTTGAGTACAATGTGCAGGTTAGAAATCTGATTCTGGGATCAGAGCCATGTGGTGCTGTGGGGAAAATGTATATATTAGTATTCTCTTTCTGTAACATTGTTCAGAGCTTCCAGTCTCATTCCATTTGCACAAAATATAAATGAAGGCATATTAAATAAAACATTCTTAGGTTTGCTCTATAAATTTTCTTACTCACAGTAAACCTTCTTATCTCAGTGAAATTGTTGTTCAGACAAACTGCCCTTGAGGAGTATATCAGCCTTCAGAGGGATGCACAGAAGGTAGGTGAAGTACTGTTTTCCTATTGCTAAGTGATGCAATAGCTGCTCCTGCATATTGCCAAAAAACTAATGTAGCCAACCTACACGATTTTATCCCAGCACCAGAGAGAAGGATAGGCTCAGTAGCAATATTTAATATGCTTTATATTTCTTAACAGTGATTAGTTTAATGTTCATATAATTTGATTAAAACTCAGACTGCTTATATTTTCTTTAAGTATTCCAGTAGCATTAATTTTGAAACAGTGATCAAAAGGAGAGCTATTGAAAAACATGGGTAAATACTCCTCTCCCTAGAATCCAATCATTGTTATGAATATACCAGCATTGTAAAAGTGGTATGAGAGGAACTGTGATAAAAAAAGAACACTTTGAGGATGATCAGTAAAATGAAAACAGCTTACCTATTGAAAAGAATATAATAATTGAGCCCAAATTGCATATCTGGACTTCATTTTCTGTTACTGACTTGCTATTGGGGACAAAAATGAAGAAGGGTTTAATCTTCCTATTTGTATGGTTCACAGCAAATAAGCTACAGCCCAGAAATCACAAAATAATGTAATAAAATGTCATTTTATTCTGAAATTCTTTATGAATTGCGTTAATGCTAGTTTATTGTAACAAACCGGCATTAATGCAATTCATAGAGAATTTCAGAATTCTATTATACAAGCATGACTATGGGTAAGATATTAGTTATTCATCACATTTTATGGCCCTTTATGTGATTAAATGACAAGAGTATTCTAAAGGTCAAATGTGAGATGTAAGAGGCAAAAAAAAGCCAAACATTTTCTTCTTGTTGAACATTTTGTTTGTGCTGTGCTTAAGTTGCCCTAAGGATTTCTTTCTGTCCTCAGAAAGTCAACAAGCAAACAATTTGAAAATGATTAATATTGATTTTACAGAATACACCACAGCTCTTCTGGAATTCTTCTGTCTGCAGCAGGAAGTTATATTTGTTGTTTTGAAGAGAGGACAATTAATATAGCGAAAGGAACAATGTGCAGAAAGTACTGTATGTCCCTGAGGCTGATGCTGATGCCTCTCACTGCACCTTGTGCAGGACCTGTTTGGCTGCAGCAGTACAGATTCCTGACTTGGTGTTTCACAAATGCAGGATGCCCTAAATACACTCCCAAGGGATCTCTTGCAAGGAGAGGGGTGTTAGCTGAGGGTCGGTTCCTTCCATGTCTAGGGCAGGAAGTGCAAATCTGAATCGATGGATGTCCTCTTTCCATAACTCCTTTCTGGGAAAGCCCTAGCTCAGCCTTGTACTGGCTCAGTTGCCACTGCCAACAAGTGCCAGCTCCCTACATGCAAAGCCAGGACCCACGGGGAGAACTGACAAGCAATAAGAGAGAATCAGGGCTGCAAATAGCTTGCTGCTCTTGTATTAGCCCAAGGGATGCCAGCAACCAGGATTTGTTGTATGGATGCAAAGTCTCTACATGTTCATGGGTCCTGGCATGCTTTACAATAGGCTTCACTTGCCCCAGTCCTTGTAGCTTAGAAGCACTGAAAGATATCAGAAAATCTTGGTGTAGCATCCCACAGGTTTATTTTTCACTCAGAAATACTAATGGCCAGTTAACAGCCTAAAGTTTAGCTTGGCTTATTTGTTTTTCCACGAATAGGTGGCCTTTCAGAAGATAAACCTTTTTTTTTTTTATAAATAGCTTAATTTAAAGAAGATTTAGTTCCAACTGTAAGGTTTCATAGGAACTCCTTTATATCCCTCGGGGAAAAGATTTTTGCTAGCATTACCAACATCCATCAGTTATATCTGTCAGGAGTGGAAGGAAAGGATGTCGAACCAGTGATCAGTCAAAGCAAACAGAATAATCCACCAGCTCAACAAAAAAAGTCTTTTCTATGGAAATCTATTTTATCTGTGGGTTTTTCCAATGAAACTGTAAATTTGCACAACCTTTGCATTGGAAAACAGCTCAAGAAGTAATACTTGTAGATAAGGTCACTGCAATTTTACACTGACTATTTGTGCTGGTTTAGCAACACTATTCAAAAATCCTACTTTCTGTAAAGAAAGTATCCATCTTTCTTGGCTGCTTTCTGTCCATTTTTTGGCCTGTTTCCTTCAAGTAAGGTATAAAAGATAAGAGCAATTGTAAAATATTTAAATATAGTAATTCAAATAATTCATGTTTTCACAGGCATACTTTCACCAGGAAATACATTTTGAACTCTGTTTCAAATGCTGAAAGTGGAGGTCAGCATTTGCTGGTTAAAAACAAAAGCTGCTTCCATTTAGTGACAATTTCTCATTTCATACAGCCTTTATTTTGGTAAAAATGAAGCAAAAAAAGTTTGCCACTTTATTCTTCCTCCCATACTCTGATTGGAAAGGTAACATAACCAGTGAATTAATTGGTAATTTGAACAGGAATAGGGATTTATGACATATGTTTTGCCTCCTTTCTGTCACGTACATACAAACTTTTCCTTTCTATTTAATTAGCTCACATCATTATTTAGCACCATTATTTTCTACAAGACATTACCAATGATTTAAAGCGTCATATTAGAATATTTAAGATAATTAAGGAAGTCTATTATTCCATATACTTGTCTACTGCTTTCAAAGAGAAGAAACAAGCTCTTATAAAATGTTAATTCATGAACAAATTAAATTGGACATCAACAAGATATTTGATTTTTGCCCAAAAAAATATTTCTTTGTCAAACCAGCAGTACTATCAGCTTGAAACCGGCAATATCTAAAATATCAGAGCACTTCAGGAATATTTCTGAGAACTGATGCTCTGTATTTTAATTTGTGATAAATTAGGGGTTAAACACCCTTGAATAACATCACAATTTTAATATTTTTTTCTGTGTTGTTAAAATCAGATTATAGTATTACCTATTTGTGTCCAAGTTATCTTCAAGACCAAATCTTGAATCTCAAGAAGACAGGATGGAACTTGCTATCCATTTTTGGTTTTATGGGTGACAGTATGGGAAGTATGAGACCACAGTTGTTAAAAAGATGTACAAGCAGCAGTTCACTCTGATGACACTTCGTTCTTCAGCCAGGGACTTGAGCGCAAATGGGACCACCAAACATACTGCAAAAGGATTTACAAGCAGCATTTGTCCATCTATGAGCAGGGATGCTGGACCAGATGACCAACTGTGGTTCCTTCCAACACTACCCTGTCTGTAATTCTGTGATTATTCTGTGATCTCTGTTCGTGGAACACGTACTTCTACCAGGAAATCTATAAATAGAATATGTCAACACTCCATTACACAATATCTCCTCCACTACACATTGCTTTTTGCTTCACTAGGTTGACTGTCAGCTGCAGACATTCTCCATGCTGAGAGCACAAGGCAAATGCCCTCAGTGTATCTAAGATCATCTTTAAGCAGAATTGTGTACAACATAATATCACAAACAGCTGTTTCTTCCAATGTGTCCATCAGCTGAGAACAGTAAGGACAGGCAGAACTCAGCTGTGCTACACACCCATGGAAACTGAGGGAAAATGACATTCAGCTGTCATTCATACAAACAGAGCTTTCTATTACCTTAAGTGGTTCTTTCACCAGCATAACTTCTTCCTTGGGACTTTAAGTCACTTCCTCGGGCCTTCTAGGCTTTCATGATGTGCTGAATCAAGTGCCTGAATGAGACAGACAGAAAGAATGGGATATGTCTCATTAAACCCAGTTATTTCCCCATTCCGTCTGTAATGTGCAACTTAGTCAAAGACAAAATATCTGGTCTAAATCCACACCAAATTTTCCACTTTTGCCTCAAGGTGTGCTGCTGACTGGGGCATAGGTACAAAAGCAAAGTCACTGACTGTATCTGACCAAAGAGTAAGGCTTCTGCAGATACTGTGCAAGTTCTGCATCTCGTTTTTAAGCAGAACCTTTCTTGAGTTCTTGTGGAAGACAGAGTACCCACTGAATATAAGAACATTGGGGATACCCCAAAAAACTCACCTGTCACCAGCAGTGATCTTATCAGCTCTGATACCTTACCAAGTTTTGGGGAGGGAGGCTGTGATCTCACATTCTTTCTGGCTGGAGGAAGCTTCCTGCTCACATAGGAAGCACAATAGTATGAAATAAGTAGCTTCAAAGTGATTTTTCCATTGATCCAGCAGATTATGCAGCCTACCACTCTGCCTAACAAAAATTTCATTCAGCTTGATAAAAGCTACAGAAATCATATCTGGCTATCAGCTGGTATTTCAAGTTGAACACAATCTTTGCGGAGCAATGAATTGAGAGTATTCTAAACTTGAAAACAGATGACCCTTCTTTTCTTTCTTAATAAGCATGCCCAATGACACTAACTCTATGTGAGATTCTTATTTGCAATGGCAACTGCAAAAATCACCTCATGTATGATTTTTCATAGGTCTCTTGAGCACTTGTTAGCACAGGAGATCTGAAATAGCATTGTTTAGAAATTAAAAGAAACTGAAAATTCAGTCTTAGTGAATGTCAGAAAGCAGAAAACTACCTGACATCTTGACTCTAACATGATCCCTCTGATAAAAACTGTTAGTTTACCTAGCAAAATGTTGAGATTGGGCAAACCTTTTTAACAGCAGAGAACTATTGCGAGTATCAGTTTTTTCTGTCTATTCATTAATTAAAGTCAGTTAATCACCAATCACTTCTATTGACCAATAGCAGTCCAAATGCAACTGTTCAGTTTGGTACCAATTCTATTGATCAGAATTGAGGTAATTGAAGAATAATGATTGTACCACTGGGAATTAGGACTGCAAACAACTGCTTTCTATATCTACTGTTTTTCTTGTCAGGTTTCACCAATGTAACTGGCTAGATGCCCAATTCACTTTGTACATGCACATTAGAATAATCCAAATTAATGATTATCTTTCCAGGTATCATTAATACTAACTGGCTGTGGATGGCAAAATAAATCACAGTCTGTACTGGTTGCCTGAATTTAATAAAAATAGAAAGACATGCCATGGAGATGTGAACTGACCCTGGCTGGTCTGAAATAAAATGTTGATGAATACTGTACACTGTAAGTAAATAGGCCCACTACATATTCAACAAGGCTTAAATATCATTTTGGCATAGAGAGAGAGTAGAGCAGCCAAGCTGTACTGAAGCAGACTGTTGAAGAGGCCTACAAACAGAAATTATTGACTATTCCTGTCTGTTTCTCTTTATAACCAGTAGTTTTCTTCTGTTACCAGATGAATTAGTTTGAATAGGTGTTGATAAGAACTGACTCCTAAAGTGGCAAAAACAAATCTGTCTTGAAAGACCCTAAGTGAAAGACTGAGATGAATTTAATATACCTACAGCATGTTAAAAGTAAAGTCCAAATATAAGGGGATTTAGGCACCGAGAAAAGTGGCATCCAGTCTGAAATTGTGAACATCAAGTATGGGTGCATTTTCACATCATGGATTTATTTTGTGCTCATCATAAGCTATTCAGTCTATATTGCCTTCCATCCCTTTATAAACTTTTTAAAGGAGTCTGTAAATCTAGAATTCATAACTTTACATAACTTACGTAAAAACTTAAGCATTCTCTCAATCAGATCTTCATCATTTCTATGCCAGGATACTTCCATTCCAGCTTTTTACCTAATAAAGGTAGACACCAGGGGGTGTTCTGAGGAAAGGCAACACAAATCCCAGTTTTATATTTTGAAATCAGTATACTGTTGCCAGAATGTTATATTCTCAAGGTTGCTTTGATCATCATGACCCCAGAAACAGATAAAAACTCCTGGCCATTTTGGCTACAGAAATAACATTTAGGTGGTAGTGGTGTTTGACACATCACCACAATATGACCACATCAGTCATATCCTGAGGGCTGGAATCAAGGTGTTTCAGATTAATTGTTTTTTTTTCAGATTGAAATAGTTACTATCTTTTAAGTGGTTTATTTTACTTGTAGCACAGTTTTGTTCATATACCAACATAAACAGCCAGAAATGCACGAGATGTTATGTTCGTAAAATCATATATCCAGTAGAAAACTAGGAGTTGCAGAACTGGAGATACTGTGAACATAACTACTTTTATTTGCAACTAAATAGTAGTCCACCGTATTAGAACAATAGCAAAGTAGGAGCCATGAAAACCAGAGACCAAGGCAAAGAGAAAATATTCCTGGTCCTCAGTGCAAAGACTCGGCACTGTGCAAAATGCAGCTATTTTGGCAATAGTACTTACTAAGTACTTGGTATTATCTATTCTATTTTTATGGGACTTTTATATGAAATTGATATTTAGTTCATTAAAATAAAATCCAGCTGAAAAGGAATACTTTTTTATTCTTTATCCAGCTCAACAAAGTAAAATAATTGTTTTATCTATAAAGATGCTCCATAAAATGCCAGCTTCACAAACCAAAATTAAATGATTGATTGGAATAGATAGAGAAGGGCCCTTTCCAGACTCCCAGCTTTCAAGAAGTTAAGTTTTTTAACTAAGTGAAATGTTCAATATTTGCTTCCATTTCTTTCTAGTGAAAGTCCCTTGGGAAATGCATAGTGTGGAACACTGTAAATTAGTTTCCTTGAATTTGGAAAAATATTAATTCCTTGTTTAGTACTTCTATAATATGTTTGGGTTTTTTTTATATTTTGATTGAAAATTACATTAGTCCATCAAATATAATACTGGTCAACTGCTTTAGTTTAACCTGGAACTATCCTTTTCCTGAGAAGAGATTAATATACCTTATCTTGTATCTCTGGGTTTTCATTCTGTTCTGGAGTTTTTTTTTTATTTTCCTTTCATAGTTTTTAGATATATATGATAATCTCCCTTTTGCTCCTTCCAGCAATGCAATAATTCACACTGTTTGTGTTGGGGTTTTTTGTAAATTTCTAGGCTATGTCTGAACCAAGAGTGCAGTTACTAAAATTAACTCTTTCTTTTTGTTTGGGAACAGCACATATTTTTTTTTAATGTTTATCATGCTTGGTGTTTCTTCAGAAAAAAAGTTATCCATTTGATACTTTTGGATTCCAGATCATATTTTCCTTCCCTAAACTCCACATTCACATGCACAGCTAGTTAATAAAGTCCTCCAGATCTGATAATGTGAGGCAAAACAGCTAAGTGTAAATTTAATATCTTCAATAATTTATTATCAATATAGATCTGAATGGGGAATGTCAAAAAGCCTTGTTTCTCCACCAGATCATTTAGCCCATCCCTCCACCTTCTTTCTCCTTAGACCCCAGGCTCTGTGCCTGGATGATGACTTCTTTGAACACCTGTAAAGGTGTTACACAGCCAGACTTGGGGCTCTCTCCTGTTTCACTCCAGCCTATCCTTCTCTACCAGATCTACCTCATGTCTTTGCTTCATGATCCAACCAAGAGAGGCTTTGCTTGTTTTCTGAACTTTGTCTCAAACCTCTGCTCCACTTTGCCAGCACTAAACATCTCGTAAAACCATTGTCTTTTTCTGAGTGCTCCATTTAAAAGCCTTCTTGTACAAAAATAATGTCATTTAGTGGAATGAGAGCCATAAATCTATGAGGTGTTTTTGGTTGTCTATCTACATTTATTTCTGGAAATGTATTATAAACATACCTGGCCCGCCTTTGTAAGCTTTATTTTGTACATTGTACTTTCAAGAAAATAAAACAGATTAAATTTATTTATTCATAGATGTGTATGCTTACATAGGATGGCTCCACTGAGCCACTACGAATCTCATTGGCAGTTCTATCTCATTTGCATATCCTTCTCAGATATGGATCTTTTATATCTTTTAATCACAATTTTGCCTTGCGAATTTTTTTTTCATAGCTGTAGTTCTTGCCAAATCTAATGAAAAGCCAGCAAATAGAAACACTGTATAAGTCTGTGAAATCTAATCTGCAGCAAAATTGCTCAGAGAAAGAAACATTGCAATGCAATGGAAATTTATTTTTTTAAACCTATTCCTATGATTTTAAATCGAACATCTGGGCAAGTACCTAATTAAATAACACAAAATAACTTACTTTTTCCCAAAATTTTTAATTAAAATTTGTGCAGTGCTGAACCACTGCAACCTCTCTGATGAGAATCTAAATGAGTCCACCTAAAAAGGAGGATGATACTTTTTGCATTACCAAAATGCACAATCAATTTAACACTTTTATTAACAAATCTAAAAGTAATTGTCCCAGGCTGTTTCATCTTTACCTAGCAAACTAAATGAAGAGATAATTTGTATTCTCAGGTGCTACTGTGATATTAGAGAGAATTTAATTTTATGCAGTTTTGAAAAAAGAGATACAATTTTTTGGGGAAAAATAAATTTAGTGTTTGTAAAATATTCAGCCACAACCAGAGATTCGGCAGTGTTCCTGTGGCAGTTCATCCTTCCCTGATAATAGTCAGCATTCCCTGTGGCTGGGAAATCACATGAAGGAATGAAGGGACATCTTGGCATTTAAGCCATTTTGGTGAACCAACCCTGAAGACGTCTGATGTTGTAGCGTTCCAGTAACATGGGTATCATCTGCCTATTTGCTAGGGTTTGGATAGAGCCCACTAACCTGTTCTTTACAAGCTTCTGAACACCTCACAGCAACACTCTATGGCCCAGGCCTTACTGGGCCAGACAGTACTTGGAGATGTGTGCAAGCAGTGAGACAACGAGCAGGACAAATCCAGGGGAACCACCTGCCTGGTTGTTAACGCATCCTCAGTGGCACTGTGCAGAGCTCACTAAAAACCTGCCTCTTTTCCTCACAGGATGAGTTCCAAAAATTTAAAATGTTAGCTGATACAAAACTGCTTCCTTGCCAGTTCACCCCAGAAAAGCATCCGCCCAAGATGCACTCTTTTAATGTCAGTATTTTTGCCAATGGCTTCACTTATCCAGTATTAATTTTGGGGGGAAGATGGTTAAGACTCTCATACTATCTGGAAAACAGATAGTTTTGGATAGTTTATGCATATGGTTTATTTTAATCCTGAGAAGTGGCAGAAATTTTACTGCTGCTATTAATTTACTTCTTCTGATGAAAATGAATATTTTTGTCCCATACCACATTTAGTTCTCTCTGCCTCTTCTCCCTCCCTGAGGTGTCCCAGTTAGAATCACAGGAGCATTGGCATCAACTGGCTGCTGCTACCTTTGGCCACCTCCTTCTCCCTTCTCATGGCTGGTTGTGCCATGTGTGAGTCGCTCCCAGTAACATCCCTCTAGGATCTGATTTGCCAGTTCTCATATAGCACACACATAAAATGCTGCTATAGCACCCAGTAGTGTGTTACTAGCAGCATCGCAGCTCACAGTGTTTTGCAGAGTGCATAAGACAATTAAAATTATAAAGGGACAGAATTTTGGATAAATGCTCTCTTTTTGCAGTCATCCCCAGAAAAGGCTGAATGAAGAAGTTAGAGTTTTCATTTGGGAAGATCTTGGCAAGTAATTTTTTTCACATTTCTGTTCATAGGAATTTTTCATATTCCTGTCATATTTTTAACTTGTTTTAAAATTCTTTAAATTCACCTAGAGATAAATGCCTTCCTAAGCAAAAAATTAAATAAACACATTTAATAGATTTCAAACTGAGATAAAGACTACTCCTGCTCTTACTGAAGTCTCTGAGGACAGTGTGAGACAGGTATTTCACAGTCTAAAAGGCACAGTAAGACTTGACAACGATCTTGTGGCAATACAGAACACTAATCTAAGACACAAGAGGCCATGAAGTGTCTCTGCAGTAAACTGTAAATGAAAAAGAAAGGCACGGACAAGTCTATCCATTAAGATTAACAGATATCATTAACAGAATTATTATTAGCATTAGGAGCTGTTAGCTTAGTGAAATTGTTGTTAGTTTTACCAACCAAATACAGTATCTCTGCAGGAGTTACTCAAAGCAATGCTACTGGAGTCTCTGAGAAACAATGGATTAATTACCAAAGTAATTGTTCTTCCTCCTGCCCAATGACCAGACTTCCTTGTCAGTGTCATTGGAGATAGTATTAGTCTTGTAACTTCATCATCCCTAATTGACAGAAAAGGGCAGACAGAGTAAGGTGCTGCTGTGACATCAGGTATTCCATCACAATCCACAGGGGCATGTAGTACATCCTTGCTTGTAATTCAAAAGGAGAATAAAACATTTGAGTTTCTAGCCTAGCCACCATCCACTCTGACTTTTCTTTTTGCCAGTGTTTGGGATGCTGGGGTTCTGACATTGGCACAGACAGCCACAAGTATGTTGGCCTCAGCAAGTCACCTCAGCAGTTAAAATCCCTCATTTTGACACCACCTTGGTGGGCACTCTAAGAGTGGAACAAAGCTGCCCTTGCTGACAGCCTTGCTTACTGTTCTCACTCTCCCATCAGCCCCAAGGCAGGCTGTTGGTGCTGAGGTGGCCCTGTCTGGGTCACCAGCCCCTGGAGATGTCCTGTCCAACCCCACTGACAGCAACACTAGTGCTAGACCCTAGTCTGACATCTGGTGATGTGTTCATGGACCTTTAGAACATTCCTTTCTAAAATGTTGATTTTTAAAGAAAATTTCGCTTTTTAAGTGTTGGATTAAAGGCATTTTCTTACAGATTTAACTAAACTTGTCATTTATACTCAAGGAGACCAGTATTTAGATCAAGCCTTCACTTCTCAGCAAAAAAAAAAAATTGGAACATCTAACAGAAATGTCATCTCCTTCTGATTAAAGAAAATGCAGAAAAGTTTAATCTGTTTATAATCCCTATGGAATAATTTGACTTATTACTCTTTCTTTATTAATTATGAGGGTTTTATTAGTTAACGACCTAGGTATCAGTTTTAATTATGTTTGTCATCCATACCTGTCATACTTACAATGTATTAGTTCATAATGTATATAACATACATGCATACTTGAAGGAACAGTGCATAATCTGTTTCAATTATTCTCCATGTTTGTGTTTGAACATCACTCCATACAGGACCTGGCAGGGGTGCAGTAAATTTTCCCAGAACAGCCTAATATGTACTGTATTTTGGATTTGTGAACAAAACAGTGTTGATAACACAGGGATGATG
>VWYO01000330.1:433759-448469 GCA_013400275.1 Rhadina sibilatrix
TTTTTTTTTTTTTCCCCTCTGGTGAGGCAGTCCTGTGGGATATAAAGCTTTAAAAAAGAAGAATGAAATTTGTCTGGGGTAATGAAGTCCTTGGAAATATTTTGTTTTAGAAGCCTGTGTTTAAAATGGAGAATGAGGACCCTTATCCCAGACTCTCAACACCTAACTTTCAAGATCAATGTTCAAATCTATATATCAATATCTAACTCCTAGTCAGAATTCCCCAACAGCATCACATAACAAGCAGTCAATAAGTGTTACAAACATTTCTTAAGCAAAA
The DNA here is from genome assembly GCA_013400275.1 of Rhadina sibilatrix. Classification (NCBI taxonomy): domain Eukaryota; kingdom Metazoa; phylum Chordata; class Aves; order Passeriformes; family Phylloscopidae; genus Rhadina; species Rhadina sibilatrix. The sequence goes on from VWYO01000330.1 coordinate 434,040, forward strand.
GATCTGTGCCTGTTTAAAGACTAAAGTCAAATAATGCAGAGTATCCCTGAATGGTGACCCATGTCCTCATAATGTTTCTACATGGAAATTTTCTGTAAGGTTAGACCTGTTTACAACTGTGGTAGTCACAATGGTCCCATTCAGTATTTACCTATCATGCCATCCTGGTAATTGGACCTTGGCTGAAGTATGCTTAATCCTAACAATAGTAAGAATATAAATAAAATCACTTAATTATAAGGTATTTTCTTCAAGAATACCTTAGGGTTCAAGACTTTTTTGTTTTTCCCCACAGAAGTTGAAATCACTTGCCTGTTAAAATCCCATTGTTAAAATCCTTCCCTCCAATTTCATTATGGAGAAGAAATGGCTGAAATAGATGGTCATTCTCTAAGAGGACTAATCTTCATTTATGAGTCAGCAATCTAAGTGCCTAGTAAAATAAATCTGTATATATTAAACATTTGTTTTGGGGAAAGGACAGTCTTTTACACATAATGAAAAATACAAACTTGTTGAATCAGTGTTCTGAGTACAACACATTGAACATAAAGAATCAGAAAGGATAGTACCACATGCACTTCTGATAACAACACACAAAATAAAAACTCTTTCCCAGAAGCATCTTTGTTCATTTTCTAGTATTTCGCATTTGACACTCAATAAATCTACTTCTGGAGTTAAAATAAGTTTGGCATAATTATTTTTTCATTATTTTTATTCTGATGAGATCTAGTACTCAAAAACTAACATTTACTCTATTATTGAATATTTCTGTGGGTGTTAAATTTTATGGATATGCAAATAATCTTTCGCCTTTTTTTTTATTCAAATTACATACAACCAGTCCTAGTTGCAGGCAAGTTTGTTATGTTTAGTTTAATTAGCCATCAGACTTAGAATGGTTTATTAAGAGTTATAAATGGTTAATGATCCAGTTCATTACATTGAATTTAGAAACACATTATGTTTCTAGACCTGGAGGCCTAACCAGAGAGACTCAGCTTCATCATGGATTTCCCCAGAACATTTTGATTGATCCTTTGCTGTGAAATCAGAGGGTATTGCCTGCCTAGATCACTTGAAGGATATAAATGGCCAATGTGCAGAAGAGTTCCTCTCAATGTATATGATGGGGAAGGAGAGCTCCCCTGATACATCCTTTTTCACCACGACAACATCAGGTACATTATCTATGAGGGATTCTGTAGAAACTGAAAGATCTGTAACCTCACCTGACAACCCCTTCCACTGACAAGGAAATGCAGGAGATCCTCTCCCAGCAATGGCACTCCACAGTGGTATTCTTTTCTCTTCACTGACATAGGATGTACTTCTACAGTCTACAATGTCTTATAGATAGAGCTTGCCTGACTTGCCATGCAGCAGTGAACATAATTTGGGGTGCTGCAAGGTGCAGGTTTTGTTTTAAATAACAACATGAGCAGAGAGACAGAAGTGCTGCAGTACAGTGTTAGTTCGCCTGTGAGAAACTTGGACATTTCTCAACTGATCCTGGGTTATAAGGCAATTTAAATATTACACAAGTCTCCTTAGATCCTCTGGAAAATGCATGCAATTAACTTTTAAGTACCTGAAAGAATAATACATAATCATAATACATGATTAATAGTTGGTAATTATTTTCTTCTTCTATAAGATATATTTTCAACATCCCTTAATCCTAATTAATTGTTAGTTGGAATACAGATGCTTAATAGATGCCAAGTACTGGATCTGTTCCACTTTTTTTTCACAGTGCAGAATATGCTGCACATGGCAAAAAGAGAGTTTCTTTAAATCCCTGGGCCAAGAAACTACCAGGAAATGGGAAAATCCATGGCTTTGGAAGGCAGCTTGAATTACTCTGGACACCATGAAAGCAAGCACCGCAGAAAGACTGTTTTCATGGGAAAACACAAGTTAGGACATAGTGGCTAGTCACTGGTGACAGTGTTTGATGTGATTTCCTAATTTTAGCTGAATAATTATCATGCTGATGACTCTTTGAAGGGACAGTCACCATGGTAAAATGGCCCTGGAAAATGGAGAGACTGATAGCTGAAATACTGCCAAAGAAGCTGTGTAAAATAGGAAGGGGCCATAACTATTTTACCATTATTGAGAAGTTGGAAGTGGCAAGGGAACAAGCTATCAGGGGACACAGGTCCATAGCATTCATCTGGGGCAGAGATTGCTGCTCCATGAATCACACAAGGCTATGCTTTTTCTCTTAGAAAGCAACCAGGAGAGTATCACACTGTGACTGTCAGTAGGAAAATTCCCACCTTTTATTCTCTCTTCCCCTTCCCTGCCCCTGGATATCATCCTCATCCATCCCAAGAAATAGAAGGGTAGCAGTAAAAGACAATATCCATTGGCATTTATTTGTTGAGGCACTTAAGACCTTTTCCATAGCATATTGCACCTGAATATAAATTTCATGCATTTCAGCGGTGTCTGAAACTTGGATGTTCAGAGTGATGTTTACATAAAGAGATTTTCTTGTCAGGCTAATGATTTATTTCTAGGTAAACTCAGGTCTCAGAAGTTGTTTCTATAGCGTGGATGTTGGGAGCACTCCCAGCCCCTGCAAGCACAGGCTAGATGCCAAGGCTATGACAGGGCAAGATCAAGCTAGCCTCATCCCTTCTCAACCCACACCTTGCTTATAATTCATTGCCCAGGAAGAAAACCTGGGCAATGAACACCTCCTGTCAGATCAAGGCACCAGAACTTGTGTATTTTGGGTAACATAGGGCATTGAAAACTTCACAGTTTACGAATGCCTCTCCTACATGCCAGGAAATGACTATGATGCTTACCAGGTGTAAACACAGTAACCATGCCATGCATGGAAAGCACCCTTTTGTGACAGCCTCTTCTGAGGAGCAAATAAGTTAGCTAGAAACTGTAGCACAGCAAGCAAGGGGCCAGGATGCATTCCTTCTCTTTCCCACCAGGGAAGTGGGAATTATGCTACATATGCTCTGCCGATTGAAAAATTTATCTGGGGATTTCACAGGACATTGGATAGGGTTGGCAAAATGAAAGCAACTAGAATGAAGAAGGAGCTGAGGTTTTAAATTGTTCCCTGCCTCTCATGTTTTCTTCCTTTAAGATGAAGTCAGCATTGGCTATTGTGTGAAATGAGTGCAATCCAGACACAGTGCTTGAGCTCAGGTATAGCCTGAAAAAAATCATTTGAGTAGTGACCACCTGGTTCAATAAGTGCTGGATTCAAAGCCAAGGGCCATCACGGTAGGCAAGAGTTTCAGTGTCTGTCATATTTTCTAAGACCCAGAGACTCAAAGTCCTGGATTCAAAAGAACGTAACAAAAGATACTTCAAGGTCTTGTGTTTGATGTGCAAGTCTTGAAGATGTGAAATAAGAGATTCCTAAAGACTCTAAAAGTAAAAGACTTATGAAGTAAAAGAATGTTGCTAATATTTTTGGAAAAGGATGAGAAAGGGAGTTAGTTGAGAATTGAAAAAAAAAAACAACCAACTGGGACAGGCAACCTGGTCTCATCATAAGATATTTCGTTGTCACTTGCAGTGTTTCTGGGAAGCAAGAAAAGCCATTAAACGCCATGACAGGACTTTGTGGGACAAGTTAGTAATTTTATTTTTCTGAAAGAGGATTCAACATTCAAAGATTGAAACCTGAAGCCTTAAAGTAATTAGGTAACAAGCAATAGGACTCTACCTCACCCAAACTTTTCTCTTCATTTGTTTTTCAGTCCTCTCCTCCTTCCTACTGCTCTTCTGTAAAAATTTTAGCTCTGAAAGCTTCCAAGTACCTCCTGTCTTTCTTGGATTTCATTGCTCAACAATCAGTGTTGCTGCAGTTCAGCAGAGGTCAGTGCTGAAAGGAGAAGGATTATTTGAAATGTCCTGTTAGCTGTGACAGTTTATTAATCATTGGGTGTGATGGATCGCATGGGCTTTGTATTTACACAATCCTTGAAGCTATGATTCACAACAATTCTAAATATACTTCTACAGAGCTCTAACTCAGCCCTTTGTCCCCTTCCCTATTTTTATGGAGTTAATTGTTCTTACCCAAGTTAATGGCCTTAGATTTGTCCATAATGAACAGCATCTTTTCCTTTTTTAATATAATTTCCCCGTGTATCAAGATTCAATTAACTCTATTCCCATTTCACAATTATACTATCAGCTTATTGTTGTCTTCAAATATAATCAGAACATCATCTATTTGATCATCTGGGTCATTGAAAATAATATCTGATAATACCACTCCCTTAGGACTGATCCCTGTAGAACATTACTCAGTCCTTTTCAGGGTGTACCTGAAGCACTGATAATGAACTCACAAGTCGAATTTTCCCACGTCTTTAGAAGTTGTTTTTCCCCTCATGTAAATATTCCTTAGCTTGGCTACTGGACCTCTATGCAACATAGTGTTAAATTCTCATATAAGCCAAGGTATATGGCATGTATTGCTGCTTCTCTGTGCTACCTTGACTATTAAGAAACTGATTTGATTTGATATGCTGTATTTTTATAAAATTCATTCTATTACTATTCTCTCTTTTAGGTTCTTAGAAGTAGTCTGTTTGTCATATTGGTTTTGGTAGGAAGTATCAGGAGTTGTAAGTTTATGTATAATTATTTCTGTATAATTATAGGTGCATGGTACCTAGCAGCAGGCATGTGAGCATGTCTAGCAGTGACAGCAGTGGAGCCCAAGTTTCCCAAGCTTAGGTGTGCACAATTAAAGCTGTTACCAATAAAGCCAACTGTACTGGCTAGCAGTATGCATTTAACCACATTCTGGACATAGAATCTTAGAAACATTAAGATTGGAAAAGACCTCCATGATCACTGAGTCCAACTTTTGTTCCAACACCACATCAACCAAACCATGGCACTAAGTGCCATGTCCAGTTGTTTCTTGAACACTCCAGGGATGGTGACTCCACATCCTCTCTAGGTAGTTCATTCCAATGCCTAACCAAGTCTTCAGTGAAAAAGTTCTTCCTGATGTCCACACTGAAACTCTTCTGGTGCAGCTTGAGGCCATTTCTTCTAGTCCTATCCCTGGTTGTATGGGAGAAAAAACTGACACCTTATTACAATCTCCGTTCACATAGTTGTGAGCTCCATTTATGTAGAGCACTAAGGTTTCCACTGAGTATCTTTTATTCCAGGCTAAAGAATCCCACTTCCCTCAAAGGACTTGTGCTCCAGACCCTTCACTAGCTCCACTGCCCTTCTCTGGACTCACTGCAGCACATCAATGTCTTTCTTTTTTGTGGTGAGGAGCTCAGAAGTGATCACAGGACATGACGTGCAGCTTCACCAGTGCTGAGTACACGGGGACAATCCCTGGTCCTGCTGGCTGCACTATTGCTGATACAGGCCAGGGTGTCATTGGCCTTCTTGGCCACCTGGGCACACACTGCTGTCAACCATCATTCCTAGGTCCTTTTCCACCAGGCAGATTTACAGCCATGTTGCCCCCACCCTGTAGTGCCACATGGGGTTGTTGTGACCCAAGTGCAGGACCTCTTACTTTGCCCTAATAAACCTCATACTATTATCCCCAACCCATTGATCCAGCCTGTCCAATCCCTCTACTAACAATTCCCTTCCTAACCTCCTGCAGACCAGCACTCCTGCCCAGCTAAGTGTCATCCGTAAACTCATTGAGGGTGCATTCGATCCCCTTGTCTTTGACTGCATCAACAAACATTTCATTGTAGGCAGAATTATAGCAATGTGAAAAAGAACAAGCAACTCACACCTAATACTTCATTCTGTTTTGTTCAAATGAAAAGAAAACTTCAGTCTTTGAGAATAAACCTGTGCTGGCCCTCTGCCCTCATCTGTGCTCTGCATTTGTTCTAGGCAGCCTGCCCTTCCAGTGACTGATGTTTATTGACATCCCACTACAAATTCAAGCTCTTTAAAAATTAAAGGCAACACCTTCTAAGCCTGATATGTCACTAAAAATTGTTCCTGTTACAAACCAGTCTCTCAGCTCATATGGTATATATGGATCGAATAGCCTTAAGATTTAGCCCTGCTGTTCATTTTGCTTTCTAACTTTCTACATGTAGTAAAGTGTGTTGCAATATTTTTACTTAATTTATACTTACTTTACTTTATTTATACTTACTTAAACTAAGTATTAGCATGCTTATTCAGAAATACAAAACATATACAATTCTGTTTCAGCAAATCTTGTTTGCATCTCCTTCTTTGTGAGATGCATCCTGTAGTAAAACTAAAAGAAATCATTGATCCAGAAGTATTCTCTATTCCCCGCAAAGTAGGGACAGCAAATTTGATGATAAGACTGCAGAAAAGAAATGCATTCTTGTTTCAGCAGTCTGGAATGGGATTTTAAAAGGAGTGAATTTTTTCTCTCTTAATACTGAGTTTATCTCCGATGCCAAGGGCAGTCATTATCATGTACACAGAAAGTATCAGTCTTAAAAATGGGAATTACTCTCTTCTGACTGCTTAGTGACCAAGACCACTGTTCTTTAAAAAGTTATAACGTTTGCTATTTTTAATGCTAGTTTTTCTGTCTTATTTATTATTGCAAGCAGTAATACTTCTCAAAACAGAGATTTCTTGCCATGTTCACATACCTGTAGAGTTTTTAACTATACCTTGCTTGGTATATTTTGTATATTTTCCCCTGTAGATACAGAATGCTTTTATTTATGCATAAGAGTACAGGTTAGAGAAATATTTTTCCAACTCAAGTTAAAAATTACAAGCTATCTTATTCTCTACCTCTGTATTAACTGTAAGAAGAAAAAAGGATAATTTTCAACCTTTAAAAATATTTGAAAAGTGCACTCCACTGTGTCAAGTTATGGCATGGGAGCTGACAGTCTACATCCCAACTCAGCCTTTTTGTCTTATGATAGCCATGAGCAACTGCATCAAGACTTACTGCATGTATTAATTAATTATTTAATTAATACATTTTTCAAGTACTTTCAGATGGAGAAATTTTTTTTCTGTATTTTTGATGCTGCTGATTATAGGTTTTAAAATATTGGTTATTCTGAATGTTGCAAAATACAAAGCTAGGAATTTTGTACTGAGAAATGAAAGTTTGTTGGTTTAATACAAATATATTTTCTAAAGCACAAGGAACATTGAGAAAATAATTTCTAAGGAATTTCATATTGTATACAATAGAATTACATACACGGCTTTTCCAGAAATTCAGTGTACAGATTCAATCTATTTTTCAGGCCAAATGTAAGAACAATATAGTTTTACTTACAAGGTGATATGGGAATTAATACTTATAGTTATCAGGAAATACTTAGTTACTGAGTTTGTTTTTTGTATATGACTCAAAATAGAAAATGACGTGGCATTGTACTGGCTTGATAAGGCTTGTCACAGTATTAGAATACATTAGTTGGTCTTTAGTAATTTCAAAAAGATGTTAGAAAGTTGCCTGGGAGACAAGAGATAAGATGTACACATCTAGGGAAAACTGCCTTCTCAGCAGTCTTCATTATGGCTTTGTCTTGGCCAGGCAAAACATTGTTTAGATCTACTGCTTTTGCTGCTCCTGCAGCTTTTCTTGTTGCTATAAGATGACATGACAAGCTTATTCTTCCTAAGACCTTCAAGAATAAATTATCTACAGAAGTAGAGAATATTCCTGTATCTCCTGTGCAAAAAGGAGAGAAAGGCATTTCTATTTGTCTTCCTCAATCAGGCCAGTTCTGCAATATATAAGCACCCACGTGTCATCAACATTAGAGCCTCTTTATAGCAAACTGATGATTCCAATTGCAGCCATTGCCACTGGCCCATACATGGCTTTGGTGGTTCAAAGGCTTGCAAGGGAATTTCAAGCTTCTTGTTCATCCTCAGATGTTGTGAAGGACCAACACAGAGCAACAAAAACCCCTGTAGCACTGTGATAAGAAATCATTTGCCTGAGCTGATAGTAAAGATTAGTTCATACCTCAGGATAGTAAAAAAAATCACTGGAAAAAAGCAACAGGCAGGAGGGGAGCCCAGGAGACACCCTCCTGCCACGTGCAGAGCACACACCTGGGCATGCACAGTTGCAATGCTGCTCTCAGCATGAAAACCATCACTGATCAGGCCCAACAAAATTTGTCAGCTGCCACCAGTGTATCTACATGGAGGACTGAAACAGCTTTCCCTCTACTGTGGCCCAAGCTGATGAAAAACAGGGCACCTCCAGTCCAGCCGTAAGAGAATGGTGCTGTGCTTAGGCCCTCACTGGCATTTGACCAGGCAGAGCTAAACTTTTTCTGTGTAAATGCACTCTTCCTACTCAGCTGGCACTGCCTCTAAATGCTGCTCAGTGCAGCATAGAACCCAATTGAGCTCTGAGTGTTCAGTATCCTAGAGAAAGCTTCAAAATACATTCAGTATCAGGCTTGGAAGATAAACAATAATTACTAGTGTTGGGACAAGGACATAGTCTTTCTAACTGCTAATGTACAGAAGTATTGACATATTTACAATTTTGTTTTGGCAGTTACCATGGATTGCTGACATTGTTCTTCATTTTTCATTGTACCCCTGTTTTAGTCAACGTAGGTTTTCCTTGTTATAGGCAGCTGAACTAACATACCTGTGTCTACTGTGGGGAGAAATAATTTTTTTTCTCAGGAACAGTTGTACAAAAAACATTCTCCTGTTTAAAAATGAGCCTGGTCCCTTGCACAGCCCATGAACAGAATATCACCCTCTTGTAGCTAAGTGCAGCTGCATGGGCACAAGACAAATCTTGTTATGCAGCATCTACTGGGAAGGTGATTTCATTGCAATGCCTGTCAATAGTCCTAAATACAGTGCTAAAACTGTATTTGACTGAAGAAGGTAGTGCCCAAAGTACAGCAAAGCAAACCAAGGGTATGGCTGTGCCTGGTGGTACGGCACTTGGCTGGGGTGTGACACAACCCCGGGGTCCCCAGAGTCCCCAGCAGTCACCGCAGGGTCAGCGTAGAAAGGAGCGAAGCGGGCATCGTGTGCCAGTCCGAGAAAATCGTTTATTAGGGCAACAGAAATCCTAACATAACACAGAGCAGGGACAAGGACCCAGAACAAAGGCAGGACAGTAGGTTTTGAGCTGCAGAATCAGGGTGGAATTTAGGTAGAGGGACCAATAGCGAGAAGACCCAAGAGGGACACAAGGTGGGGTTTACAGAGCACAAGCCAATGGGGAGGCTAATGGGAGGAGATTAATAGAAACAAACTGATGGGGCTTCCACCAATAGAGGATTCCCCAAGGAGGAGGTCCAGGTAGGGGCTGGTACACGGGAGGTTTGACAGAGAACATGGGGAATAAGGGGTAGGTATCAAGGAAGACTGACAACTTAATGAGTGGGTGCAACTTAGGCTAAACCAGCAACTCGGGGGAGGGGGGGGAGAGAAAGGAACAAACCATTGGGGATTGAAATACAAAATTATACATCACTACACAAAAGAACATGCAGAAGGGTGAAGATATTGAGATTAAAGTTGTCTCTGCAACTTCAGAGCAGGAGCTCTGAGATGTCCATGTAGCTGCCCTCCAGGCAGCCTCTTGCCTGGGTCAGAGCAGCATCTTGTGGAGCAATGACATGACACAGGCACTCTATGGCAATGAACTCTGCCATTTCCTTAATTTGATTGTCAGGTCTTGCCTGCACAAGATATTAATTATTTATGAACACCCTCATTGCAGTTTTTTAGGTTAAAACAGCTAGAAACCCAGAAAAAGGGTCCATTTTATGATAGCACACTGATTCCCCAAAGGCAGTTTCTCGAGTTTGAGATGGCTTAGAGTGGGCCAGATGTGATTGAATGTCTTACTCAGATGTGTTTTTATAAACATATAGAGACTTCTGCCTGGTACTGTGTCTGTTTGGCTCAGTTCTGTGCACTACTCCATTAAGACAGTCCCAAAAAGGAGTACAGCACAACCTTTGGGCTTCCTGCTCTTTTTCAGATTGACTGCCAGTGGTTTCAGCACTTTTGTTTGCATGTAAAAATCTCATTCTGGACCCAGGAGACAGTAACATCATGCTTTCCCCTGCCTTCTCATCTTTCCTCTCTGGGCAGCAGTGCCAGCAACTGTTGCTAGGATAAAACCCAGGCATACATAGCTGGTTCTTTGTCTGAGGGTCTGTCACCCCAAGAATGATCCCTCTCCCAGCACCACTGTCTGGCTTCCGTGGTAGTCCCACAGGCAGTCATATGTTGGCACCAGGGCAGCCACTGGGATGCTCACAGGGTCAGGATGCCTTGTCAGTTTAGAGAAAAGTGATGCTTAGTCTTTTGAACTTGTGCAAACTTTCCTTCAGTATGATAAGTTATTGTCCATTTTTGGAGAGTAGATCACTCCATGGTTCTACACAGTTAAAAAGTCAAAATCTCCTCTTCTTAGAGGAGAAGCAATGTATGTCTGCATTTATTCTCTAATCAGACACTTCCATCTCCTTACTAAATCAAAAAGAATAGGTGGAAAATTCTTTGTTTCTTTCATGTTGCTCAACAGGCTTCAGCACTGACTAACTGACTTTGCATAAAACCCAAAATGTTATACCACTCATATTTATTGCTAAAAGGGTATTTGCACCATTTCAGTGAGCGTTATTATTGTAAAGGCCTAGAGATTTGCTCTTTATCTGCTTAACACTATTTTTTTTTGTGTGTGTGTATGTGCAGGAAATATAATATTCTCTCCCATATGAAGATCTTCAGATCTACACAGGAATGTAGAATTCCTGCAAGTAAATGAACATCAAGTGTTCATATTCAGTTACTGTTAGACATTTCAAAGTCTGAAAGACAAAATCAGAAGATAATTACAGGTTGCAAGAACAAAAAATGTGATTCCCTGTATTGTAGTTATTAAATAGAAAAAATGTATTGATTTGCAGAATATCATTAGGAGGGTTAGTCTCCATTAGATTTCCTTCTTACAAAATGTTCTGGACTATGCTATTTAGAACAAAATAGGTACTATAGAAGTGAGTGTTGTACCTGTCATTCAGAAAAAAGAAGAAATGTGAATGCATTGGATTTTGTGCCAGGGAACAATGACTAAATCATTTACATTAACTGAAACAGAAGCTCAGTTTTGTTTGTTGTCATAATCACAAAGGTTTCAATGGGTTTATGGTAATTTTGACCTGAAAAGATTCTGCTTCATTATTCTAACTGCAGAGACTGATCATCTGAGTTTTCTTTTAATACCTTATACTTGAGGTTAAAATCTGAAGGAGAAGGCCTGGTTTGCCTCTTTGGCCTACTTCTCCCTTACTGTTTCTGCTTTTGCTTTTTTTTAAAGTCTCTTTTATAGAGAGAAAGAAGGAAAAATGTGGTGGTGATAGCCAGAGACGAGTGAGGTTGCAGAGAGTGCTAAGCCTTTTGAGGCATCCTGGGATTCGCATGACTCTATGGGTTGAAGACTATAACTGAAAGAAAGCATTAATCTGCAGATAATCTAAGAATTTTTTTCCCATTTTTCACAACCTTGTGGGAGGGAACAGTCTGGTTAATTGAAACAATTATTATTTTACTATCAGCCACTTGATTAATATTTAAATAACATTTATTCACCAAAGTATAACCCATGAAAGTTAAGCAATGATCACTTATCTGGGTCAGATTCTTTACAATTGAGACCAGTAATGCATATATTTAGTAAAAACCAAAGTTTTTATATAAGATGTCACTTCATGCTACTAATTCAATACACAGAATGGGAACTAGATAAGCAAAGAAGCAAAACAACAGAAGAGATAACAGCAACAGAGATTATAATTTAATGTTAATGTTTTGATTGATTTCTGTCCATATATTTGTGTTTTATATAACCAGACTTTAGACTGCCTCTGCCTTGTGCTGTCCTTTCTGCTTGAACTTTGTGTTTCCCATTAGCCTCATCCCTTGGTGGATTCCTTTCTCCTTTTCAGAGGGACAAGCTAAAGCACTGCTCCACTGATTCCATCTGACTTTTTCCCTGCAAATGCAGGGTATACCACAAATAAGCCAGGCAGGATTAGCCTTGGTAAAGCATGGGCTGCTCCTGGCATCATCAAGGCAGAGGCTCTGGCCCTACTGGTCACTCCAGGCTGGAGATGTCATCCATACAGACACCTGCATACACACTCAGGGTATGTCAGTTCTTTACACATATGTGAGATTCACAAACCACACTTAACATTCAAACCACTGGATTTTTAAGATTTATAGATGACACTGAAACAAGGTCTTCTACTTCTTTATTAAGTTGTTTGGATGAGCTTGTAGTGTCAGAAATACTTTGTGGCATAAAGCTTAATGAAAGCTCAGTTTAAAAAAGAGGAACAGAAGAGAACTTTCTAGACATTTGTACTGAAAGTAGATAATGTTGCTATCTCACACTAAAGCAACCTAATTCTTTGTGTGGGGACCTTTATTTAGAGGACTAATTTGCAAGTCACATGGGACTGTTTGATCTCTTCATGTGGAGAATGGTAGAGCTCTGTTAATTTGAAGCAGAGACAATCACATAATGAATTTACCCGTCAGGAAAACAGAGGTCATTGAGCAAGTATGCCCAGAGCTGTGAGTGCCAGGGAATGACCTCTCATATCTGATTCTACACTGTAATAAATGATGGCACAGGTCTCTGAAATTACATCTTTTTTCAGCAAACTTAAAGTGAAAGCACTCTAAAAGTGATCATCTTGACAGGAGCACTGAGTAAGAATAGAGCTGCTTCTTGCCACTGCAGCTCCTATTAGTCTCTCAAAATTTTGATATAACAGAAGGACACTGCTTGTCCTGATCTTTGTCACCTACTCTCTATTTCCAGAACCATTTACAAAAATCAGACTGGAGCTATATCCAGCTAGGCTCTAGCTATGACAGCTGACCACCTCGAATTTCCACCTTGGTTTCTCTTTTCACTTCATCTATTTTAAATCTGATGGCACACAGTCTGCTGACTGGGTGCTACAATTTTAATGTCATATAGGTTAGTTTTTAGAAGAGAGTAATTTTGAAGTTCAGAGTAGTGCCAGTCCCTTCACAGAGGTGGGAAAAGAGTGTTCCTCCTCAGAGAAATAATGTTTTCACACAAATGCTATGAATTATTATGCAATATAATAAGCAGGTAAAATACCAATTTGACAGAGAGTAAACACAGAGAAAGCATGAATTAGCAGTTTAAATAGTGCAGGGGATATTTCCAGACACTGAAAGGAGTCCTTCCCCTGCTCTGCCAGTGGGTCCTTTCCGTGGTAGACAGGCCTCCATGGGCTTCTGTAACCTGAGTCCATGCCACGGGCAGCAGTCCTTCATGAATTGCTGCAACATGGGTCACTTCTTCGGGGGGTGCTGTCCTTTAGGAACAACCTGCTCCAGAGTGGGTACCTCACAGGGTCACAGGTCCTACCAGGAAACCTGCTCCAGCATGGGCTCCTCTCTCCATGAGTCCACAGATCACTGCCAGGATTCTTCTCCAGTACAGGTTTCCCATGGGTTCACAGCCCTCTTTCAGAAATCCACAAGCTCTGGTGTGGGTCTCCTCCATGACCTGCAGGTGACCTCTGCATCCCTGTGCTCCTCCATGGTCTGCAGAGGCACAGCTATTCCACCATGGGCTGCACCAGAGGCTGAAGGGGAATCTCACCTCTGCTGCCTGGAGCACCTCCTGCCCTTCTTTCTCCACTGACCTTTGTGTCTGCAGAGCTGTTCCTCTCACAGATTCTCACTCCTCTTTTCTCTGAGAGCAATTACATCTTATCAATAACTTTTTTTCCTTCCTAAATATGTTGTCACAGAGGCATTACTATGGGATATTCCTGATGGGATAGGCCTTGGCCAGAAGTAGGTCCATCATAGAGCCAGCTGGCATTGGCTCTGCTGGATGTGGGAGAAGGTTCTGTCAGCTTCTCACAGAAGCCACCCCTGTAGCCCTTCCCACTACCAAAACCAGGCCATACAAACTCAATACAGGCTGTCTGTCCATTGATTTGCTGAATAGAGAAATAAATTTAGGATGGATTTCCTCTGGGTCCTGTTTTGATAAACAGAGACATTAGACGCTTTCAACCTTCTTCCTATGAGCATGTCTACTGGCTCCTGCTGGTTGGCCACCACAGGCCTGGCCCATGTTGCAGAGACACTCTGGTTCTGTTCTGTGGGGTAAAATGTGGGTCCAAGTATCAGAAAACTGCCTGACATTTTAAGTCTATACTTGTAACCCCAAGTAGTAACTGTAGATCACCATTCCCTATGCACTCATATTATGCACATTCCTGTCTAAGAGGAAAGCTATGAAAGATGAAGGCAAATCTATGAAAGAGGAAGGTTTATGTCTCTATGCACAGGACAAAGGCTGACTTGTTTGTGTTTGTGGTGGTTTGTTATTTGGTGGGGTGTGGGTTTGTGTTGTTTTTTTTTTTTTTT
>VWYO01000330.1:448515-462648 GCA_013400275.1 Rhadina sibilatrix
TTTTTTTTTTTTTTTTTTTGTTTTTTTTTTTTTTTGTTAATGGGTCTAAGAATGCAGGGCTTGGTAAAAGATGACAGGAACATGGCGAAAGGCCTCTACTCTCCTCAGCATTTTCTGTCATGTCATTAAGGTTTTCTTCTTTGTGAGAGCACTACACAGATAGTTACAACAACAGAAATGGAAAAAAGAGCAAAATTACATCCTTTTAACTTCCTTTTAGTAAAAAATACAGTACAGGCCCATCAATGGCCTTTACCTACTCATTGTGATCTCAGTTTTGGTATATCTTGAAAATGCTCCTTTCACATGTATTACAGACTGTATCAGAGGTCTGGTAAGATGAGGCTTCAGTGAGATATACCATTCACATAAAAATGACAGATTTCAGTCACAAGATGCTATCAGTATCTTGGGAGATAGTGAAATGAAAACTCTTCAGAAAGCAGACTGCACAGAGCAGTTCTGCTGAAAAATGACAGTGCCACAGGACGACCTCACACATCTGATTCCCTGCCAGTGAAGGCAGATGGGGCTGTGTGGTGTGCTGTAGGCACTAGGTTGCTTCCCTTGAGTGATCAAATACAAGGGCTAAAACAATCACTGAGGCAGAGAATTGTACAATGCTGCCATTTCTATCCACACACCTTTTACAGAGCATCTTATGAAAAAGCAATCAAGGGGAAACAGAAATATAGAAATGAAGGCAGTAGTGCAGGCTTCTTTTGCAAAGTGTTTTCAGACCAGCAGATAAAAGCCAAACATGAACCCTATTATTATTAGTAATACTAATTGGCAAACAAATGTATTGCAACATTTTGAACAATAAAATTTAGAGTGTTTGCAACTTTTAAATAGAAAAATCCCTCCCCAGAGACATGTACAGAGTTGACCCTTTCTTTCAAGATATGTAACACTGGAAAATGCTTCAGAAGTTTGCTTAAAACATGATTAACTCTGTTGTTTTTCACATGTTCTCCTCACATTTTAAAATCATCTTTGAAAGTAAGTGATGTCATGGCTGTACCAGCTGGAGAATGGCACAAACAAAGTGTACTGGAACAGGAGTGACAGACTGCAGGGCAGCTCTAATTAATAAATGGCTTGCCTTGCCAGGCACAAAGCAGTTGGGTATTGACCCGGTAAAGAAATGGGGCTTTTGCATGAGTAATATAGTACTAAATAAAGCAGTGCATGCATGTT
The DNA here is from genome assembly GCA_013400275.1 of Rhadina sibilatrix. Classification (NCBI taxonomy): domain Eukaryota; kingdom Metazoa; phylum Chordata; class Aves; order Passeriformes; family Phylloscopidae; genus Rhadina; species Rhadina sibilatrix. The sequence continues at coordinate 449,716 of VWYO01000330.1, forward strand.
TTCAGAAAGTACCTAGCAGGGGGTTGTATGGAGAAGTGTGTTGGGGTTTCGTTTCTTTGTTTACTGCTTCTTCTTTTTGGGCTTTGCTGTGCACTTTTCAGTCTGGAAGGGTGGCCAACAGGGAGGTATTCTGCATCAGCAGAGGGCTCTACCACAGCCCTCATTCCTCTGGTGCCTTCACTCTCTGTAGAGACCAGTACACAGCACAGACAAAAAATATTCTTGCAGCAGGTTAAAGTCATTTCCTGGAGTAATATATGTTCTTCAGAGTATGATTAGATATATTTATTTTTGATGATTCTATGCAGGTCTCTGTTAAAGTGAACTGTCAACTGTTGGCATATATTTTATTCCATTCTCTGTGTGTTTATTCTTTTCTATACCTGTGGAAACCTGCAGGAAGTCATTATGTAAGGTGATATTTATGAAGTGTGTTTTCTGTCTCTTCCACCCACACTTCTTTATTTGTTGTTGAAATCTCTCTGGGCATCACAAAGCTGAACAAACTCTCGTTGTAGCCCTGTGGGGCTTTTAAGCTCCATATGGATCTTTAAGCTCTGTACAGATGATGCATACATCAAAACTTTAACTGTGGCTTGCTGTGCTTGCAAAGCCTTCTGGTAAGGCTGTGTTTGTCTTGGGCTTCTCCCAAAGTTGTATACCCACATCTCTCAAATAGACCAGTGGCTTGGCAATACTCCCTTCTGTGTCTCAGTCTAGGCTGGTTTGGGGGTTGTTTGTTCTGGGTGACATAGCAGTAGATATAAATTCATGTAAACACTAGAGAGAAAATTTTAATACAAAATGTGTTGTTCAAACAGAGAACACAAAATCATAATAATAATCATCATGGTCATCATCGTTGTCTATAACTGAACTTGGTCTGTTCTTATTCATAACTAAATATTCTTTGGAGTTTGATCACTCATTTTCCTGATCCTCTTGCTCTGAGCATTTTCAGCATTTATCTATGGCTTATTAAAACTATTTTGCCCTTTGTTCCTCCTGTAGCCAGCTTGCTTTGTCAGATGCAGCAATTCATTAATCTGTTCCATTGCATGTGGAAAACGACTGCTTTTCTTTCAAATACATCTTATTATTTGGGAGAGAGAAGTACTTGCTTACTTAGTTTCTCATTTCTTGCCTGTACTAGATGACCTGGTAGAGTTGGTTTCTGTCAGGACACAAACCTGTCTCTGAACCAGACTAAAAGTCATTTAGAGTGAACAGTGTATTTTCGTATTCTGGAGCTTCTTCATGCATCACTTTTTTTTTTTTTTCTCTCTAAGTCTAGTAGAGATTTATTTCAAATTGAACTTATGAGTTACATATGAAACTTATAATCACGAATTGATAAAAGATCCTTTAAAAATAATAACAAACAAAAAACTGAACCTGAAGAAACTTTATTTGTTTTAAATAAGCGTAACATAGGCCTACGAAACACTCTTCCCTAACACTCTGTTGAGGTCAAAAGTTAAATAGTCAATTCTACTGCCTCTTCTAAGACAAGCAGAATTGCTTGGGCAATAAAATTCAAATCAGGATCATGGTTTTAGAGATGCCACTTGTCTCATTATCTGCTGTCATTTGTAACCTTTGCACACACATATGAGCTATTTGGTCACTCCTAAGTATTTCTAGAGAGCAATTTACTTACCCATTGCATATATCTACCTGCATATCATCTTCTGTAAGTGCCTCCATTCCTACCTTGAATGCAGTGGCTCTAGGTGAGTGTCTCAGGAACCTCACCTCATATCTCTATTGCTGTGCCATGTAATTTCAAGGTCGTGTAGATGAAATTATCTGGGATTATATGTCTTGGCGATTACGCTGAAATCATTATTAAGGACACTTTTGCTTCCACAATTGCAGCAATGGAATTACATTTCTGCCATAAAATTGGGCTCTGTTAAACGAGATAGTGGCTTTCCACCTTCAAAGTGTTACCAATTTCCATATCCTACTTTCTTTGTGCACAAATAGAAAAGGATTTTATCAGCTCTCCTCTCAAACTCATCTCAGATTTCAACAGCTCTGCCGTGTTTTTCCAGTTCATGCACCAGCACCTCTGAAAGTTCTTAGACAGCAAATGGGATTACAAATCGAATCCTTAAAAACAATGGCAAGATAACAGTTACATAGGTATAAGATCTGTTTTAATTTACAGAGTATGCATTAAATCACCAGAGTATTAGTCAGAATAAGGCATATCAATTCAGAAGAACAAGAAAATAAAAATAAAAATAAATAAGAAATATATAATAAAAAATAAAAATAAGGATATAAAAATAAAACCTAGAGACAGAAGAAAATATAATGTACAAGACTTACAGTTTTGCTTTACAATTCTAATTTTAAACACAAATATTTAAAAGATATTTCCATATATATTTAGCATTAAATACGCTTTTATTTTTTTCCTGTTGAAATATAGAAATAGAATTTTTTTTCTCAGGTTTCTTGTGAAAGAACTACATTGACTTGAGATCTGTCAAGGACGTACCTATTACTGAACCTTCCAGGCACCTGTTGAACACTCTATTAGTACCAGAAAATGGCATAAATCTTACATTTAGGATTGAGTCCATGCCAAAGATACTAACTTAATACCTAATTTTTGCACCAAAAAAGCCATTTGCAAAAGCTTTTATCCACTAGGAAAAAAGTGCCAGATATTGAGAGAAAAGAAACAATGTAACACTTCTGCAAATTTCTCATGTTTGTAATTGTCATTCCAAAAGAACCACACTGTTGTCATGGAATCTGTTTTTGCGCCCTGTTTCCCAGGGGTCCTGGTTTTAGGATTGTTATGCAGAGAACACTGCTGAGGAGAATCACTGTTCACAAACTGGTATAACAATTTCTATTACTGTAAGGATTTAAGGAGAACAGTTGCCTGTTTCACTCTCAAGGCCACAGAAGGATGTTGCCATGAGATAAGCACAGAATGGAGCAACAGGATGGTGCTAACTCGAGGCTTGGTGCAGGCAAGATCTGGTTAGCTCATCCTGGTTAACGCATCCTGACAAAAATACCCACTGCAGCAGTGTAAAGAAGCAACTACTTATGTGCATATCACTGGTCAAACAAAGATCACCCCAAGTTATGGGACAAATGGCATCTGTGACCACCAATGACCACCAAAGCCCCCCAAATATGTTTCTGTGGATACATGGAGCTTGGACTGTAAGAGAAGCTGCCACTGTGGGAACTTGAGTTAAGAATAGATGGTACTATCGTCCAGACCTTGGAGGAGGTTCACAAGGTCTCAGACCTTGGAGGAAGTTCACAAAGCTTGGGGAGAGGAATCTACCACTGATAATGGACACAAAGAATGCAGAATTTGTGGACCACAAGGACAGCCAACTCTGAAACTGTGCTGAAATCAGCTCTAATGGGTAAAAGGTAATTCTGGCAGGAAGAGATTGTGATGATGGACTCATAGCCCATCAACCCAAGAAATCCACAGACTCAAAAGAAGAGAAAAACTGAAAATACAGACTAATGAGCATTAGAAGTGAGGGAATCATTTAACCAATAGAATATGAGAACCGTGTACCAATGAGCCTTAATTCCTATGTTTGCTGAGATGTATAAATAGTGAAAAGTTTTGAACAACAGTGCAACCCCCTACAGCTGAGAATCCCAGTGTAAAGCTGGATCCATATGTGGTGACCATCCTCTTGCTCCCTCTCTCTGTCACTTGTCTTTTGTCAATTTCTTTCTCTTGTCTATTTCTTTCTATGTCTCTACCTCACATTCATTGTTAAATAAAATCTGTATTATTTAACAATAATTGTTTTATTATTATTTATTGTATTATTGACTTTGGCATATGATCTTGCTTGAACCTTAATTCTGACATAGGCGTCTTTCACTAATCAGATCTTAACAATTACACAAATTGTTTGGTGCATATTTCCATCACAAACCTTGTGGTAGATTTTTAATGTGAGTAGATATTATCCCCTGCCAGACTAGATCTGCTAGGAGAGCCTTGCATCCAGCAGAAAGTATTGTGGTATAATAGGAACCAATTTCCAGAGCATTAATTGCTGCTGGAGACCTGACATCCAAACTATATGTGTTTCAAGAGCTCTTTTCTTTGGATTAACTCTAACAAGGACCAATTTGATCCTGGTGTCTTGAAAGCACTGAAGAGTGCTTTGGGGTCCTGTTTTGTTTTAGTTTCACCTGAGAATCAGAGCCTAAGTACTATGAATAGTTTCTGGACAAGAACCAAGGTGCAATAGGCAGGGAAGTTATAAAATTGGCTTCCAAACCTCAATTCCAGCCTGAATGGAAACACTAATGCACGTTCACCCAGTAAGCACTATACATTAACACTAACAGCAGGTCTCCCCAAACTCCTGCTACAATAAATTGAGTAATCTGGAAGTAAGAAGTGCTCTTGAGCATTATTTCTGTCTGTACCAGTGGCAGTGCCTCCTCTATAGGAGCTGTGACTGCAGGGAGAGCACTGAACTGGCATTGACACATACAGGAGTAACCACAGAGTTAAAAATAAACCAGCATTTGGCTGTTTTGCTGCATCAATTTTGGTTACATTATCATAACTGCTAAGAAAGGATTTTTCAATCCTTTCAGTCCTGCATGAAAGAGCACTGCACATCCCAATTTCTCTTGGGCTCACAGGAGGCACCACTGCACTGTGTCCTAGAGATTTCCAGGCTGGGCTGGTGTCCAGGCTGGACCAGTTCCCAGCACAGTCAAGCCCACCTTTGGCCATTTTCAGATTAGGCTCAAATTCGGAGCAAGTGAAGGAGATGAAGATGTCATACTTTTGTTTTTCCTTATGCACTCAGAAGATCCCTTGTGACTGATTCAGGCCTTAGAACTATTTTAACTCTACGGGTGAGAAAAAACAGCTGTTCATTGAAACACAAATCTACCAGGATCAATATCCTGGTTTACAGTGTTTCCTTCATAAAACTGAAAGTAAGAATTGCATTAAGCTTAGTTAATATTATTTAGATGGTCATAATTCTAAAGGCATTTACATACAGTTTTTGTTCTATATAATGATTTTTATCCTGTTGAGAGAAGGAAATTTCAGTTTTCTGAGCTGAGATCCTACTGAATTTCCTGTTGGTCCATGAATAATTTAGAATTTTAACTTCTGTTTAAATTTAGAAAGGAAACACAGTTCCAAACAGATTTCCCATGAGAACAAATCCCTTCTCAGTCCATCTCTAGGCCACAATTCTTTGCTCTTCACTTCCTTGCCAATAATGCTTTATTATGGCTGGCTCTGGTGAGAGCTTATGGACTGTGCTGAATCCTTCCTCTGTGTTTTATCTATATCTCACCTCTATTTCTTTAACTGTACTCTCTATGAACGCAGGTTCATCCTGCAGCCTTTGAAGGTAACAGTAAGAGATCAGGAGGAGCAAAGCTAAGGTCTAAGGCTTAGAGCACTTCAAACGATAGCTCATGAACTGATTGATTCATCCTCAAACTACCCTTTGTCTTCAAGGACACTCAATTTAGAGGCAACTTTCCTCCTGTGTGCTATCAGTGGCAGGATCATGGCCATAGGCATTCTACCAGTGCTTTGAGCAGAGAAATGTCTCTCTGCATTTGTCTGAAAAGTGACAGTAAAACTCAAGTATGTTGTGGCAATGAAATAATAAATACTCAGTTTTAACCAGAATGCACATTTTGCATACTTTCTTCTCCAAATTCAGTACACATTTTCAAATGTATTATATGTAGCCAAGTTAAAGACTTTAGAAGATACCTTTGAGAAATGTCTGCTAATGGTGTACTATATCTCAGTAAAATTTACTCACAAAAACATACATCATAAACCTGTTTTGTTCCTTAATAAGGAATGTACATGTAGAATGAATTTTAATGCATTGCTTTTACACCATTGATTTATTTTGTTCTAATATTTTGCAACACTGATCCAATTGGTTTGCGAATGCTGAAAACTTCTGCATTATGCCACGCTTATTTATACCTGTGTCTTATATAAATTCACAGTTTATATAAAAATGTCAATAAAAATAAGTGATCTCCATCTAATTCCATTTTTTTTTCTTTTTGGAGTAATTGTTGGGTGTGTAATTTATTTTTACCAGGATCATATGCACCTGCTTTTTTGCTTGCTTTATGGATTATTTATCGGCAACCAATTTAGTAGGGATTGAATTATTAGAACAGAAAAAAAAAAAAAAAGGTTTTCATTTCTGGACTGAAGCCACACAAATTTTCAGATCATGAGTAGGAGAAGAAAGAGGATTTGGGGCATTCAATCAGGCATGCAGATGTGAAGATTCATCATGTCCTTTCCTTTGGCTTACCCTGTAAAACAACTGTTTCTTAATCTCCTTGTGGTAAAATCTTCATCTAATAGCCCTTCAGCAAATTAGAAAGCATGGTCTTTGAAGGCAATCCTTCCTTCAATAAGAAGTCTGCAAGAAGGGACACATAAATGTTGCTGTAATTATCCCATGTAAAAAAAAAAAATATGTTGTCATATAAAAATGTATTGTTATATGAACAGATGAAAATGCCTACTAGATTTTCAGCATATTTGAAGTTGTTGGTGGCATTTCTCTCATGACAAACAGGTATAAAACATGTTATCTGCATTAGCAGTCTAATATTCCAAAATCTAAGCCTAAAACAATATTTAAAGTTATATCAATCATGGAAATATCTCCCTCCAATTAGTTTTATAAATGCTAGAATCCAAACAATATTAGCTGATCTGCTGGAGACTGGGAAGCTCCAGCAGAAACACAAAGTTGGAAGCGTTCACCGTGTTACTCAGCAGAGTTGGAAATGAGAAAATGATTAAGAGTGATGAAGAGTGTGAATGTTTGCATTCAACTCTGCAGCTTTTAACCACAGTGACACTGCGTACTCCTGAGACCATGCTCTTTGGAGGAAGTCCCACTCAGTTTAGCAGGTACAGCAGTAACAAGTGCTGGAACTTTTTTATTTTTTTTTTTCTCATGAGGACAGATGTTCTAGATGATTTTTGTTACTAAAAATTACTGACTGTCTTTTAGCCTGAGAAACCTCTGCTTTATTTTCACCTCTAGATTTTCATGCTCTGAATTGCCCCCTGGATGAAGCTGTTTCTCTCCACCAGCTGTGCTGGTCAGGGAGATAAGATTTGCAAATTTGAAGTAGTCTTTTAATTGAGCTCATAAGAAGCTTCACTTTCTAATTACTTTTCCCTGGTTTCGTTTAGCAGACGATGTCCTCTGGGACACATTCTTAGTTTCTACTTCAGCCTTATGACATAAGCAGTGGACTTCAAATAGGATCTGCACTGCTAGAAGTACCTCATGCAGCTGTTTCCTCATAATATCTATGCACTTGGTTGTCTCTACGCAGTATTATCTAAGAGGAAGTGTGACTAGAGATGAGAAAATTATATTTTATGGATAATCCAGAAAATTCTGCTCTTAACTTTCAAATTAATTAGCTTTGACTGTCTTACTCTACTTTCATGTTTTGTGTATGAATATTCCAAAACCCAGGAAAGTAGTTTGAAAATAAATAGCAAAACATGGAAGAAATTTACTATCATATTTTAACTAAGTCTATTCACTCTAGAAATCCAAGTCTGTGAGGTGTATTTAATCATGAACATAAAGGTGTGACATGATCAGTGGAGCCAAATAGTCAAACCATATTTCAAACCAAATAGTCTTTGGGGCAGAGTTCATCTCAATTTTCTGTGACCATTGAAAATGTAGACATGTAACTCAGATCAAAAGGGCTCTCTTTAGTTGCACTAGTCAGTATGGAGGAGTAACAGCTCCAGAGGGCAACTCCTCCCCACTGCTGTAGACATCTGTATGAGAAGTTTTAGAAATCTAAGTGAAGGTGTGACCAGTGGTGCACACCCACGAGTCCTGAAAGCTGTAATCTGCTAATGATGAAAGCCAGCAAGCAAGAGCTCCAAAAGGGGATCTGATCTCATCCACAGATAATGGAAAGCACAATACAAGAGGCAGAGAAGATTATGATAAAATTATAAAGACATCGAGATCCTGAACAATGAGAATAGCACTACAAATTGTTTAAATAATACCCTTCATTCACATGAACCTCAGGAGGGATGAAGGTATTCATTCTACAAAGAAGGTACATTCCTATCTCAAAGTGTAGAAACACAGGTAGGGTGTAGCTGATGAAGATAAGACTGCAAAACTTCTCTTTATCACTCAAAATCTCATTTTTCACTTCTTGTTTCAGATCATAACCTTGGTAGAGAGCTATCAGCTGTTGTTGGATTGGAAGTAGAATGGTCTGGGGCAACGTGAAGGCAAAGTGCTTTTTAAGATGTTTCTTTGGGAACATTTACTATTTAAATGAGAAGAAATGTAATGTTCACTTGATTAGGTTTTTTCTAGGAATGTTTGATCTGTAAATGATGTAGTACATGGCAACACTACCATAAGCCATTCCCAGTGATATCCTTGGCCACACATTAGTTGTTTCAACATGAATCTTCAACAGAATTTCGTCTACTTTTCCACTTAAAATTTCCTGATTTGTGGCTAACTACACATTCATATATGGAATTTTCTAACAGATCGCTCATTCTGTCAAAATAAAATCTTTGAAAATGCTATTAAAGTTTTGTGAAAATAGAAGAGAATGGAATAGAGTTAGAGAACAAGTCTTATGAGAAGGGCTTGATGGAGCTGGAGCTGGTTAGCATGAAGAAAAGAAGGTTCAGGTGGAACCGTATTCTCTACAAATACCTGAAAGAAAATTGAAACAAGGTGAGGGAGGCTTTTTCTCCCAGGTAGTAAGTGACAGGGTGAGAAGAAATGACCTTAAGTTGTGCCAGGGGAGATTTAGATTGGATATGAGGGAAAAATTCTTCATTGAAACCGTGGTCAGGCACTGGAAAAGGCTTCCCAGGGGAGTCATGGAGTCACCATCCTTGGAAGTGTACAAAAGACAGGTGGATGTGGCATTTGGGGACACAGTTCAGTTGAGAACACAGTCGTACTGGGTTAAGCGTCAAAAGCAATGATTTTAGAGGTCTTTTCCAACCTTAACTTTTCCATGATTCTGTTTTCTGATTTTATTTATAAATATCATGATGTCTTCCTTCTCCCCTAAAAAAAAAAAAAAAAAAAAAAAAAAGAGTTCATGTGCAGAACAAAAACTTTTGCAGAGGCACAGAAATCACAAAGTAGAAAATGATCCCTAAGTTGGCCCTAATGTGAACCCAGTGTGGTGAGATGGGACATTTGCAGATCTGAATTCCTCAAAGTGGATGTCCTAAGGTCCTGTGTCTTCAGGAATGCTGAGCAGGTTGCAACCTGCTCTTTTATCCTCTTCCAGTCACCCTTTCCTCCTTTATTTTCAGTGGTGCTGGAGATGCTTCAGATAAAACACAGATTTGTTATCTTTACTTTTGGCAAGTATTTTTTGTGTAAGTATTGGCAATACTTTTGTGTATTTCACATGCCCTTCCTAAGTAATACTTATGTTGGTTCTTTCTTACACTAGAAAGGATTACTGTAGACTGGATTCAGAACCTGGAAATAACACACATGCACAGCTGACAACGTATTGCTGGCTGCGGCTTGTGTTGCCCTTCATATGAGCAGACAATGGTCAGAAAGCCTAAAAAACTCCTCACAACTTTGCTCTCTGTTACTTTACTGAATAAAAATAACCAATCATTTGTCAAAAATAAAGTCAAGTGATTGTTTTTCTTACACTATCTCATGCAATGCAGTTGTTTTTCTTTTATCAGAAAGTATGAAACCAGGTGTAACCACTCAGGATCTAACCCCACACACAGCCTTTGCATCTGGTACCATCAGGTGTGACAGTGATCAGTAACCAATGTTTCATGTGACAGGCTAATAATAAAGCCCACAAAATGGATGTTTTATTTGCTCAGAAGGAAAATACTTTCCCAATTCCTACTGGCTGGTATTTGCTAATGTCTGAAGCATAAAGATAACATCCTTCTTAGGTTTTTGGTTTGGTTTTCAATATTCTTGAGCTTTCAGCTTTATTCCTTATCAAAGATACGCACAGTGTCTCAGACTATGTATGATTCTCTTTGCTTGTGTGAGTTTATTCATTATTATGAAAGATCAAAAAACTTACTTATAAAAGTGTATGACAATACTTTAGCTACCAGAATCTTATTCTAAAGGCAGGGTGTATCCTTCAAGGATGTATGCACAACCTTTTGTGCTGGGAGCCGTAAAGCATGACAATCTGCTGCAGAGATATCTTAAGTATAGTACCTACTTCAGAATAAGTCCTTATAGGACACTTCTCTCTGAATATATAGAGCCTGTCTTTTGTCTTCTATTTTCCTCCCTTTCTGGGTAGTATGCACCCAGGGAGATGCCTGGAGAAATCCCTGGGGCTGCATGGAGGGTCAGGCTTGCGGCCACCCCTGTTGTATGGGCAGAAGCTCTGAAAGGAATGGTAATCCTTTCTTATACACAGACCATGGCCAGTGTCACCCTTTTTGGACAATTATATTTTCCTCTAATTTCACCAGGTGTTAAGTCTTTCCAATTCAGTCAGAATTATGTGACCTCAGCAAGTTCAAGCCCCAGACAAAACTCAATGTTAATTCTTGCCCTCTTTCAGCCTGCTGTAGGTGTCCTGGGGTCCCATCTCTGACAGCCTTACTGACGTGGAGAGTCCCCTCACTGCCCAGTTCTTTCTCCTGGCAGCAAACCAGTTTGGATACACAGTAAATACCAAAATGAACAACCTAGTTAAATCTGTCCCTAGCATGGTACAAATGGATGTGGGAGTTTAGATAAGTCCTTGCCTTTTGCTCAGGCCTCTGGCATCAGGCAGTAGCTTTATTGAGGCAGCCAGCACCCCAAAACCCACTCTCATTTACTAGTCCTTTAATAATGGCTGATTCAGTCTATTATAGAATGAATTATTTATTCAATAGACACAAAGCTAACAGACATAAGACTTAAAACTAGTACTACACAGGAAAAAGGACAAAAAGAGACTACTAGTAGATCTGAGGTTAAAGATACCCATTAATGTTACAGCTGGTAAAGAAATAATATAACTTGGGATTCAATGTATCTTACCATCCAACTGTTGGTGGAGCACATATGGAGATCCTTTCCCTCAATCCCCAGGGAAGTAACCATGGAACCTGCATCCAGGCTCCAGGAAGAGGTCTCCCATACTTTCAGGGTGTGTGTGTAGAAGGCTTCTGCCTCTGTGATACCTTGTGCATCTTTTATGGTTTGTAAAACAGTATCTCTCAGTCAAGAATATTTCCTTTATCTCTTCCCACATCAGTTCTCTGACTAAGATGCTGATTCTTAGCTGAGGCCTGATCCCTTTTGCAGCCAGAGATGACCCCTTGCTGGGTCTTTCAGCCCAGGTTTTCTCTTTATTCACCAACTATCTGTGGTAGAGGGGGGAGACATCCTGTCACATAGGACAGGCAGAAAACAAAAGGGTCTATTAGTTTTAATCTTTTCAGAAAAATTAGTATAATGATCACGAGTGATATAGTGTACATAGTGGTAACACACATTGCTGTGTTTACTGATAAACTCTGAGATTTCAGAAGAACTCTTTTTCCATTGAAAACTTAAGGTCTTCATCACAAGCAATGAAAATTGCATGCTAATTGTACAAATATTTCCTGTCATCACTGCAAGACAGTTTTTACATAGTTTTCATTGAAGCAACGGAGCAGAAATATCATTTTAAATTTCATAGCCATTAATCTCCATTATTTTGTTAATATCCTGTGCCATTGCCACATCTCCAATCAACCGAAAAATATACTGAATTGTTATAAGAGGATCAACACCTTCCAAAATAATTGTTTGACCAGCTATGAAATGTCTCTTTCATATAGAGTCTTTACATTAATGACTGGGTTTAATTAGGCTGGTTAAAAGTCAAAAAGAAGAAATTTGTTTTTAGCATAATAAACTGCTAATTACTAACTGCTAGGAAGAAGTTAAGGATAAAAAGGACTTTGCTATTAAAGCACATAGTAGAACAACTTCCATTCCCCTCACATTTCCTGCATTTGTTACAAGCAATTACAAAACTCTTTTCAGGGCTTATTGGTCTCTCTTTCCCTACACTACTCTGAGATAAAGAAGCAGCTTTAATGCCAACAGTGCCATTTCCATTTTTATAGAAGGTCTAGAGGTATTTTAAGGAACATTGTCAAGACACTGAAGATAGACTCGTAGAATTTCTATTTTTCTGATTTTTTTTTTTCATTCAGAAACCAAGTAGCAGACACTTCAAAAACTCCTGTAGTAATGATATTTGCAAGCATTATTTGGGAAGCTGTTTTCATTTCAAAATATTGAAGTTTGGGTCTAGAGAATGTCAAAGTAATTGTAATTATAATAGTGAATGACATAATTTAAAACAAAGCTAACAGCTAACAGCTACCTAATGAATCTTTGATTTTTAGGGGTTTTTTCTTCTTAAGTCAAATGAGTTCCTATTCATACTGCATTACAGAGCTCTTCTTCATGACAGTCATTCCTGTCCTCGCTGCACATGCACATAACCCATGTTTGTTTGCATGCCAGCGAGGCACTGGCATGGCCTTCCTCTCCCTGTGGGATAATTCAGGTTGGAAGGGGCCTCAGGAGGTGTCTGGTGTAGTTGGATCCAAGTGCTGCTAATTTACTACATTTAACTGGGACAGCGGTTTACAGGTCAGTATCTCAGTTTACCACCTGATCTGAAATTGTCAGAGACAGAGATGGAAAGTCCTTCAATTCCTGATATGGACATGATTTAAATACATCTTCTCCAGAAGCTAATTCCACCTCTTTGCCTTTATTAAATGCACTGTTTTGTTTGAGACATATTCTTCCAGCTATTCTTCCAGTTATTCTTCCAGCTGTTGCATTTGTTTTTCTACTACAGTAAAAAAAA
>VWYO01000330.1:462710-487522 GCA_013400275.1 Rhadina sibilatrix
AAAGAGAAAAAATTAAGAGCAAAAGAATTGCAACTAGTTGTGCTGTCACTGAGCCACAACATCAAGGAAAATCAGGATATAAACTCTATTAGCAGATTTCAGGCTTTACAGGTTTATCTGCAACACAAAGTGTTAAAAATATACAACTAGCATTGTCTGTGATGAAATGTGTCTAAAATGAATGGACACTGATATGCTATTGCTTTCCAGGTATTTCTATTGACCATGGCATCCTACTACTGTTTTCCCTAAGACAGTGCATTCTTGCTGGCAGTGAAGCATGTCAGGAAGACAGCCTTGCCACCCACTTATTTTCACTTTCTCGTTCTTCAGTCTTAGTGTTGAAAATCATACCTTGTGGGAATGAAAGAGGCTTTAGAAATATGATAAACAGGTAGACAAGTGCATAATTAAGAAACATTTAGAGTTTTGTGCAGAATCCAGTGGGCAAATAGGCAAGTGTTTGATAGCTAGTTAGAGGCCTGTACAGGATATCAACATCAAAGAAGGCAGAAAACAATCTGTTATGTCTAAATTCCAACAGCCACGACTCACTTTACATACCTCAAACCAAAACAAATAGCATGTCTATAAAGCCACACTGCAGTGGGTTGTAACTCAAATCATCCACCAAAACTTCATTTAATGGTAAAACAAACTTTAAATATTGTGTACCCGCAGTATTCCTCAGCAATCCATGTGTCTTTACTACTGAGATATCCAGATGATGATGAGCTGCTTTACAGCAGGAGTTCAGCCCTCTGTCTGCAGGTGTCTGTGCAATGATAAACAAGACTTTCTCATTACATCCCTGTCATAGCTGCTGCACAGGACTTGTTTACTAAGAACCAGAACCACTTTCAGCCAAAGTGCTGCTAATTCCTGGTCCCATCAGAGGCCACAAAGTTTCATCAGGCATCTCTCAACTTTCAGCAAAGTGGAAGCTGCTGTCAAGTTGCCTTAGCTGATACTAGGACAATGTACTTAAGTTAAACCTTCTGCTTGAAAAGAACTAGAAATAAATTGTTTCAGATATATAGACACACACAGGTATGTGTATATGCACATGCGAATATTCACAGGTAAAGATTGTACAGGTTTGTTATGCACGTATGTGAAAGCCATCTTTCTTTCTAGATAAATATACATTAAAGTGGGAAGTTATTTTAATATTTATTTCTTCATATCTCTGTTTAATTTAGTGTAATTTTCTTTAAATAATGAATCCTATGAAGAATTATCTTTTAATACAAAGTTTACTTATAAAATCCAACATTAAGGTTAAAATTCAGGTTACGCTTTTCTTACAGGGTATTGAAAACTTGGGGATCTCTTACAGGTTCATTCACTTCAAACCCAGGACCTTTTCTGGGACACCTGCCAGGTACAATCCATCTGAAGCCATGGTAAATAACATTGAGACAGCATGTCCTGAAAGTTGTTAGAAGGGCAGTTTCTTCTAGCCAAAATTCAAGCAGGAAACATGGACCTTTCCTTGGAAAAAGCTAACATTTTGAGGAGTTTTAAATACCTTTTGAATATAGATGGTGTTTTTGAAGCACTAAAATAGCTCCTCCCTCAGTCTTGAGACTCACTCCATAGGGTTGTGAATTTTAAATATTTTGTATTCAGAGCCCAAGCAGCACTTCTCTCTGGGTTTTAAAGCATGTTCTTGGTGTGAAAATCTTCGGCTGACCACCACTGTAATATTAATGCTGTAATTCTGCTGCAGAAGTGAGACACTCCCAAGGATTCTGTTTGAAGAAGCAAACAGCTGCTGTGGGGGCCAGGGCAGACATCTCAACATTTCAGAGGTGTACCATGGGGAAAACATCACATTTTGATGACAGTTTAGAAGACTATGAAAGACCCTTATTTCGTTCATAGCAATGGAAGATGCTGGATCATGGAGACTTGTCACACAACCTCTGTCTCTACTGCCTGGTGACTGATGAAATGCTGATAGTCATTTCCTGTCCACTCACTGCCCAGATCTGCATCCAGCACAATGCCACTCATCTGAGCTCCAAATGTTGTCTGCTCCTGTGTGACAGTTGCACAGTCACCCCAGCCAGTCTGCTCTCCACACAGCCTTCTTCTACCTTGTGGCTCTGTCCATCTCTTTCTAGAAACGTTGTACCTCATTAAAATGAGGTGAGACATTATAATTTGCTAGGAGTTGTGAAGTACAGGTCACACCATGTACCAAAGAATCATGAGCAAGAAGAATGGGAACAGACATCAGGAGCAAGATAAATAAAAACAGACAAATAGGTGCATGTCAGAAAAATTACCAAGTGTGCCAAACATCCCCGTCTTCAAGAAGTACAATATCAGATTCACAAAGGTTATGTTTGCAGTCCAGATCCCACTGAGATTAACAACGAATTCCAATTCACCGAAGCAAAAATTGATTTAATTTTTGAAGACGGCTATTTTGTTTATGCTTCAGCAGAAGTTCAGGCAATCTTTGTTCTAGACAGTTGTTCTCAAGTATATTTTTACAGAATGAATTTTTTTTTGAAAGTGCATACAATGTTTCAAAAATCAGCAGCTCAAATACCTGTACTCTGAAAAATTACTGTAAAAGTAATATAGTAATATCCTTTCCTCTTCTCTTCTACTTTATTTCTGATATCAGTACAGTGAGTGATTAAGATAAAAAGTACTTTAGAAATGAAGGAGTTTACTACAGCCAGTGAAAATGTATCTTCCTGAAGTATGATCAGCAAAAGCAAAATGCACTGTGCAACTCAAGGAGAAATTATAAGTTCTGTTTATTTTTTCACACTAGTGTTTTCTTTAAACTGAACACAAATAAACTACCTATTGCTTGTTCTCCACAAGGTTTTACTTATAAGAGCAGTTAAAAAAAAATAAAAAGACCCAAAACAAACAACAACAGCAATAAAAAAAAAAACAAACTGCAAAACACCAAAAACACCAAAAACCCACAAAAATCCCACCAACAAAGATACAGAACAAGTCTGAAAAAACTCACATGCATTTTTTTTTCAGACTATCAATTGCTTTCTGCATATCTCTTGCCTTCTGTAGAAATGAATATAATTTTTCTAAGGAAAAAAACCCTAAAATGTTCATCATTGGATGAAATTGGTTTAGTTCCCTTTTCTATATTAGGCTTCATTTTTTGTAAATAGAAGAAAATCAATTCACATCACATCAAGGGCACAGTGTTTGCTGCATATCATTCCTCCAGCAATGTTTTCACATAAAAATGGAGACTCAGATGTTCCTGAATGAGAGTGGAACAATAGGAGCCAGAAATTCTATTTAATGTCCTGCTCAATGATAATTACTGACAAGTATACTCTACTCTCTTTTTCCAGATTCAACAGACAGCTGATGTCATAAAAGTTATTGACTGTGTAAAGATCATATTGTGGCCAGGTATAGATTACTTCAGTTCAGAAATGAGGTAACTTGAACTGTTTCAGATGCTGTTAACCTTCCCATTCCTATTATACAAAGCAAGAAATTTTATAAAATCAACCCCAAGCTTATGCAACTACAGGCAATGTAGTTATATAATTTGAAGTGCAACATAAAGTACAATCTGGTGCTTTGAAAGGTTCAGAGGCCTGAATCAATGCCATAAATCAGAGGAATAAATTCTGGTAGAGAGAATAGATTTCTGCTTAACTTCAAGTAAAACTTGGGTATAATTGTCAGTACAGGTCTGATGTGTGGGCTGCAAACCCTACTGTCTTTATAACACAATGATATCCTGACAACAGTGGGCACATTTGCTTAACATGACATATTATTTTCTGTAACCAGAGAGACCAAAGTCATCTGATGAAATAGTATTATTCATGATGACTGTATAGAAGAAGTATTTCATGGTATGTACCACAGTGCATTCCGTGCATTATGGATGGTTTTGCTGTTAATCAACAGATTCTCTGTTTGCCAGAGAAGTCAGAATTGACATATGATAGAAAATCATGGGAGCCCTTTTATTAGACACAGCTTAGGATGTCAGAAATTGTTTCTGTTCCCAAAGAGACGAGTGAATTGTCAAAAGCAATTGTGGATGTTCCAGAGAGCCAATCATCCAGGGAAAATTATGTACAGCACTTACTGGCTACAAAAGAGTTGTATATTTTTGCTGCCCCCAAGATGATTGAAACCATGGCAAATCAGTTTCACAAAGAGCCATGGTGGGCTGTACATTAAACAACAACAATCTGCCTTTGTATCTTCCACATATTTTAAACTATTAGTTTCCCTTTTACATTTTTCCAGTTCCATTTCTAATGTACTCAAAATAAAATATGAAGAAGGATTAGGTCAAGAAAAGTATATGCAGTCCTGTGTCCTTCCGCATGCCTGGAAGGGCTAGAAACATATTATTAGTATAAAAAATATCAATAATAATTATCTAACTATGTTGACGTGCTCAAAAATACTTCCTGATAATGCTCTTCCACTCTCTACAAACTGTGGCTCAGAGACCTCCTGGATAGGGATAGAGTCTTTGGGAGTCACTAATACAGTCTTTGTGCCCTTGATTTGTCCAGCTGTCTCTTGACATAATGCAAACTTCTAAGTCCACCACATCCAATTGTAAAATTCATTGTGCAAGATGTGAAAAATAGTCCATTTTTTTGTTGATGTTTTAAATATGAAATTTACTGCTTTCATTAGATCACCCTTGCACTGGAAAAAACAGGGGAAATCTATTCCCTATTGACAATGATGTCAGCCAACATATTACCTGTTCCTCTCCATTTCCCACCTGGTGAGCTTTTGCATCTAGTCATTCTTCATTTATAACATCATTTACCTCCTTTGGGCCTTGTCATTGCCTTCAGTGGATCTTTTCCACTTCTGCTTTACTGGATGGAGACCTAAGATCTCCATTAAGTGTTCAAGATGCAAACACCCTGTTACAGTGTGTTTATACTAAGCCATGAGACTGCTGGTCTTCTGCTGCTTCTCCTTTCATCATACTTCCCAATACTTGTTATACCTTCTGAAAACTGCTCGCTGCTGGCCTGGGTGTGAGATTCTCCCAGCAGCCCCAGACCTCTGGCCTGGAGGACAGCTGCTGCCTTAGATGAGCCAGAGGTGATGGCCATGTTGGTACTTGGGCAAGGATCTGGGGAGTTGCATAATGAAAAATTCAGGATTTAGAACTTGGTTGAAGACTCATGTTTCGTGGTGGAACCAACCTTTCCATCATATGGTTTTCTCTGGAAGGCATGAACTGTATTTTTGGACAGAGTTTGGCCATGTCTGTAAACTGTCCCCATCTTTACTAGCACACGTAGGCTGACAGCAGTCTAACCTACATGACAATGCTGTCCCAGTCTTGCTGTTGCAGTTTTCAATTTAAATGTTTTACATTGGAGACATGCTTTGTGTTTTAGTTATACTAGTTGAAGTGCTGTTTAGCACAGTATGATGCTTATTATTTTAATCATATTAAACTCCATTAGGGGACTAAATTGTGTACAGTTATTGTTGGCTTTTATCTCTTGGAATTATTTTCCCTACCCCCTTTAGGAAGCAGCCTGTGCAGAGAGCGCTGGCAGCTAGCAGCATGCTGCTGCTCCCTTTTAGAGCAAGAGCTATGAAGCAATCTGGTTGTTTTTTCCTATTTCAGTTGAGGAAACACATTTATAGAGCTTATAATCTGCTTGCAGGACTCCTGGACATGCACAAGCACTGTCTTGCAATGTGAAGATCTAATCAAATTCCCTTTAAAAAGCATTTAAAGTTCAGAAGAACAGACATGCAGGACCAATTACAAGCTGAAATTAAGAAATAAGGTGCACAAATGAAACATACTGGAGCCATGTTGTTTCATTTAATCATGTCATTATAGTTTATTATGCATTTCAACATCATCTTTTCTATTTAACAGATTATCATTGCTGTGTTCTCTAATAAAATTCTAAAAAAGGAATGGCAGATTTCGGTCCGTTTTGCTTTTGTCATTGGGCTTTGACTTGATCAAGAGTGATATGAAAGCATGGGTTTGGCAGAAGGGGACTGAATTTTGCTTTATTACCTTGATGTAATTGGAGTTATGGAGAGCATACCAACTTGAAAGAATTGACTTATGGGACTCAATGAGGAATCCACAAAAGTAATAATTATTGGTTTTGACTGTTAGGGAAAATGTTAAACAAATACAAAAGAAAAGAGAAAGGGCAAAGAGAGGAATGAGGTTTGCTGTTGTATATAGTTTCAAGGATACTTGAATTTTTTGAATGCCAGATGTTAGGGTCTTTGCTTGGCTCAGATGCTTAGCTTCAGAGCTCTGATGAAGACATCTAAACAGAAGCAAGGCAGTGTTCTAAAAAAGTATGTAAATCCATCCATGACCAGGTAGAACCTCTTGTTTTTTCTGAAACAGACAGCTTTGGCAGGCTTTCATATTCCTAGATCTTTTCTCTTCCTCACATGCCTTTGGTTTTAATTTTTATGAATTTGACCATGAGCAGGAAGGTATTGAAAGTCCACCCTGGGGGTGGGACTTTGAGCGGCCAGATCCAGAACTAGCTATGGAAAATGGGGCTGACACCATCATTCATTTGGTAGCATTCACTCTCTTCTTCAGATTCACTCACCTGTTAGATGGAACCAGGGATCATCAAGCAAGATTTTGGCTCAGCATGTAAGTGTGATATAAATTAAGTACTTAAAAAAAAAAAAATCCATTGCAAATCAAAAGATGCATTGGATCAATGTTCTGGTTTCAGTTTCTACAGTAGCTTTAGGGAAAAATTGAGGTGGAATAAAACCTGATAGCTTTCTTGACAGCTGTAACTATTTATCTTGACAGTGAATAAAATTACTGTTCATTTAAATCTGAATTTTGGTTGAAATTTATATGAATATGAGCAACCTGGCATGGCAGGAAAACATAACAGTGAATGATCAGGGAGAGTTTGATATACTTTCAACAAGAAACCAAAATTACTATTTTACTTTGCTGTCACCTTAAAATATCTCTCTTTCCTGTGGAAATCCTTTTTCTCTTTCAAAAAGGGTTAATAATTATCCATCCAAGGTAACAGAAGATTTTTCAATAGCTTTAAAAACTAGAGCACCTTAATTTCTCCATGCCTGTCATTACGAAAATGGGGCACTTATGAAATTGGGGCACCTGGTGACCTTACCAAAGATTTATACTAAAAATAATAATGTTAAAAGCAGATAGACAGTCTAAATGAGTCACATTTTTATAAAGCTAAAACTATTCCTGTGTAAGTAGGAAAGGAATTTGGAGAGCTAGTATGTATACATTTGCATTCAGCCTGTCTGGGGACACACAACGTGGGTGCTTCCATAAGCACATGGGCAGAAAGGCAACGGGCATTTGCAAGTTCATTGTGGCCACTTCTGAGTGAGAAGATCTGAAGCTGTGCCACCTGGGACAGCATGGCAGCCTCTTCACCATTGGAACCACAATCTCATGACACACCTCAGCAGCAGGGCTGGATCAAGGAGCTCTTCCCCACTCACTTCTCACAGTTCACTCCTTCTCTGGACAGCCCTGTGAACCATACACGGTCACATCTTAGTGGGGAGTTTCTGAGGACCATCTCACTGATGCCTGGGCCGAATAGAGACATCCCTATGTGCTGACCAGGTCAGTAATGAAGTTTCTCATTCCAGCTGCACCAGGAGCTGCACAAGAGGAGCCATGGGGCAGCCCCATCAGACAGGCTCATGCTGCAAGCACTGGGCTGAAGGGCTCCAGCTTGAGGGAACACACTGGCTGTGTGACAGAGCTTGTCCTGAGCAAGGGCATCCTGCTTGACCCAGGGCATGGACAAGGCAGTGAGGCTAAAACCCATCTGAGCTATGCCAGGGCATCTGTGGAAATAGGGGCCTAGGGATGCGGGGGAGAATAAAAAAGAGCTACTTCTGAGGAAGAGATGCAAAATAGTCTGTACTAGCCTTTTCTCCAGTGTGTCAAAGAGACAGAGTGAAGGCAAAGGGATCTGAGGGAATCTGTATAAGTAAAGTGTATGCACACCTAATTTGTTAGAAATCTGAACTGTTATGGGAGTCCTCAATAAATATGCAGTTTGAACTCCGTCTGCAGTGCTGTGCCGTTCATTAGCCAGGCAAGGGATATAACTATTTATTCAACTGCCTGAGTGGAGAGGGCCACTTTGGAGATAAAAAGCTTTTTCACCTTAGAAATATAAAGGAAAAGAATGTGGAAAATTATTCAGTAGCAGAGGAAAGTACCCGAAGCACATCTAGTAGCTTTGGGGAAGGGGAGATTAATATATGATCTATATATCTGTTGATGCCTTTGCACATTTCTGTTTTAGGTATAAAGAGCTTACTATGTTTACAGCATTATAGACAGGTTGTCTGTGGTGTGTTACACCTGCATGTTCCCCTGATAAAGCTATGTTGTAAATGGCACTGACACCAATCACCTTCTCAGATGTGCATAGTTAGAAAAGCAGTTTGGGATTCCCAGGTCATGCCAGAGGACTGAGGAGACTGGCCAGGATTGGATTTGAGGACTGTATGGCCCCATTTCATGTTTCCCTCAATAGGTTTTTGTACCAACTCCAGGGGAGGACAAACCTGTGGAGATGCATGTGGGGAGAGAAGGAGCAGAGCAAGCCTACTTCTCAGGATGTGTAAGGCAGCTGTAGAACCCAACACTCATTTTCTTACACTTTTAGGACATGCCTGTATAGTAGCATGAAAGCTGAGCATGGCTGCTGGTGGTCTTGAATAAAATCCAAGCTCCTCTCTACTATGCATCATAGGGTTTTCACACAGGTACTTGAAGTGTCAGTTTGGTTTCTACAATCCCAAGTGCTCCTATGATTTTTTTTTAATGGTACTATATCAGTTAATAGTCTGTCTTTATTTATGAATACAATGCATTTTCTGTAAGAACTTCATTGTGATCGCCAAGTCATTCCTGAGATAGTTTTTCCTATCTTATGAGGCATTTAAAAAAAAAAATAAATTTAGTCTTTACTCTCTACTATATTTGAAGTGCATGGTATTTCAGCATTTATATCTTCTACAAGGTAAAAACAACACTTAAATGGGAGCGGGGAAAAAAGCAATCACTGCTTTCTTGTATATGTCACAGTTTGGGGATCTTACCAGGGAACTGGAGTGCTCTTGATGTATGAGCTCCACTCCTACCTTTGGTCTGTGGAAGAACATTAGGCATCAACAGTGAAATTGGAATCTAGTGTACACAATGTTAAGAAAAATCACCTTTTCAAAGCTGAGTTCAGAAATATGACAGTCCTTACAGCCCGATTATGGAGGGGTTTTATTGTTTGTTTAATTTAAGGACAAGGTACAAAACAAACCAGAGTGGCTTGAACCTATGTGTTTTCAATATCACAGTAGCATGACATTTTTACATAAACCACAGTGGCTGTGGTGGGACATTGCAACAGAGAATCAATCATGCACCCTGTGAAAACAAAGCTCTGTTTCACAACTGCTTATTGACTTTTATTCAGTAGTGATGCTAAGAACAAGGATGTTGCAAGAGTAGTTCCCTGATATTTACCAAAAAAGAATTCTGGAGTCCTGTAACTTATTAACTTTGATTTTGAGACACTCTGTAAGGGTTAATAAGGTCCATTTTCTGTCACTGTTTATCAGTGTTTGCTGGCAGAGCTTAGCACTTGGAGTTAGGAGGAGTGAATACTAATTTAGGAGCTACTTACAGCTGTTTGCACCTTGACTTTGACAGTGTCCATTTTAGAGGGCAGAAACAGCCTTTTTCTCCCTCCCTCTTTTTGCAGTTGTCTACCACATTTGCAAAATCTATATTAATTTAGATCTCCAAAGGAGAATCAATTTTGCATGTTTTGACATGAGAAAATTTATCTCATTGCCTTCTGTCTGACCCCGCTTTTATTTTAGTTCTTATTTAAATTCACACAGAGTCTTTATCACAAAGGTTATCCTAACATTCATCTTTTGTATTTGTCACTGGAACAACTTGTTCTTGTCTATTGTATGAATATAGCCCTCAGATCTCCTTGAAGATCTCCTTCTACAACACAATCCTTAACAAGAGAAAATAACGATTTCAGTAGTGTTCCTTTTAAAAAAATAATTACACAGCCCACCAAAAAAAAAAAAGAAAAAAAAAAAGAAAAACAGAACAAATCCTTATCATTCAACAGAGATGAGGTCACAGCCAGGAATAGCTTAAGAAAGAGACTGAACAAGCTTTGCTAAATCTGCAGAGGGTTATGATGAGTAAAACTTATGGAATCCTGGTGTATTTTCCGAATATGATGGCTAGTGCAGTGTACAAAATAGCACCATAAAGGCTGTAGGCTGTCCCATGTTAACGGCAACTAATAAAAACAAATCCTCAAAAGACAGATCTCCTGTTGAAGTTGTGGATGAGAAGGAATTTAGCTTCACTTAAATGATGTTCAATGAAATAATTAAAAATCTATATATGAGTTTTTATTAAACCTTAGAATCAATGTAAAAATAGAAATAATACATATTACACGTTGCTGAAACAGGTCAAAGAGGATAGAAAGATCATCTTCAAAGATACTGAAAAATACTGAAGTATCTTTTTTCTATTCAATGAATATATAGAATAGTTAAGTGATGAATGAAAAAGTAGAAGCTGAGATAGCCATTTCCGCGCTCCAGACTTTACTGTTAAGGTGTTCAGGTTTTCAGATAATTCACTTCATTCTGTACCAAGTCACCTTGAAGACTGGAAAAGACATGTCCAGAGGAAATAGGGTAACCTGCCCTCCAGAGGTAATGATTTTTCTCCGTCGACTGTAGAGGGAGCCTAAAAACTAACTTTGACTTGGTGACTGACAGGCATAGAAAGGTGCAGGTTGAGGTGCAGTCCCTGTGGCTGTGTTTACAGCCATGCACCACTGCAAGCAGAGCTGGTTGCATGCTCAAATGGAAGAGACCACCTATGATTTTGTACTTTTTTTTTTTTTTCCTTCCTGTGTCTTTCTTTAGTAGTGTTACTCAGCAAACATCCATCTTCACATTTATTTTTACTGCCATTGCACGACAATTGTCTTTCAGACAATTCCTAAACAATTCTGCTTAGCTAGGATTTTCTTAATAAGAAAAAATGAAAAGCTACAAGAAGCTCCTAGAGGCCTAGTCTTAAAAGTAGGTAAAGAAGTTTGTGATACAAACACAAGATTTCTTCTCCCTTTTCACTTTTTAAAACAAACAAAAAAAGGAAAGTAACAAAAATAATTACTTTTTGGTTTTAATGTGTACCTACCTTTCCTCTATTATTGTGTTTTTTGAATTATGATTTTTTTTGTTCGAAAATATTCCTGTGTCCTGTCTGCAAAATATCATGCAAGTACAAAAATATAATAGCAGATGTTAGTCTAGTAGAGATGTTCATCAAAAAGAAAATGAGATTTATCCTTCATGCTGTGCACTTGATAGCTGCTTTAAAAAAAAGGCATTCATCTGTATCAGAACATTTTAGCAGACTACACAGTTTGATGTATTTTACTGCTTAAAATTGCTTCTTAACCTTCTGACATTTCACTGTTTGGATCTAACATGGCACAAGAATGGAACCAGGCAACAGTGATTAACAGATCATATCAAGGCTGTTATTATGAGCCACTCTTTCAGAAGGTGAAAGATGGATACACAAGGTGCCTATGCAGAGTGAAAGTTTTGCTGATGAAGGATGGGGTGGAACTGATTCATTCCCATTGTTTCAAAATTTCTTCCACTCCAGAATGGAAGAAAAAAAAAACAAAAATACACTTCTGGAAATTCCCTGTAAATTCTACAATTATTTGTGAGCAACAGGTCATTTTGAGACATGAAAACAAAATGATTCAGTTTTTCACCAGGGAGAAAGATAACCTCTGGCTTTTTTCAGGGTGTGTCTCTTTGTTACTCAATGCTGACTTCTCTCCTAAATGAGACTCCTGCTGCAGGCTTCTGTGGGTCTCAGAGCAGCTACTTCATCAGCTGCAGTACAGCCTGATGTCTTGTGCAACTAGGACACCAGTCTAGCCTACAACAACCTTTAAAAATAGAGCATTAGTGATTAAGAGTATTTTCAGCTTTAAATGCAGAAAACAAAATACGTACGCACATCCAAGCTGGCAGAGTTTCTCCCTTCTCTGTCTCACCACCCCCAGGAGTCATTCACTCTCTGCACGAGCTAACACCCTTGAGGTAAAGCATCCAGAGACCTCAGTCTTTGGTTCGAAACTCTAGTCACAGGGTTTGCCTGCACTCTGTTCCCCTTGGCTGGCAGTCACTAAGGAGTCAATGCCCAGCTGTGGACTGTCAGTGCTGTCCCCAGGAGACCCTGTCCTGCCTGTTTCCAGGCGTATCTAGACTGGTACGAGCGCCCTCGGTTCAGCGCGGAGCTTCCGCTCTCCTGGCCCAGGGAAGACAGGAATCACATCTAATGCCAAGCAGACCTTAACATAAGGAAAACACACTGTCTGCACTGCTCCATTCTTTACAGCTGGCATGTTTAACTATAGAGTCATTTAAATAAAAAAAAAAATTAAAAATAAAAATTAAAATTAAAAAAAAAGGCTTTCAAAGGGTGTTTCTTTGCTATCTAATCTTTTACAAGAGTTGACTTTTCATCAAAGCGCATCAGATTTTTATAATTTAGTCTTAAAAAAAAAGAAAAACAAAACTGAAACCAATGGCCATAACAGAACCAAAGACTCACTAAAGAACCAAAATAAACCACAGTCTCTGAAAATTTCAGAATAATCCTTCCCTTGTTACCTCGTGCTGGAAGGTGGGAAGGGCCACATTCTGCTCCTGAAACCTTTTCAGGGAGAACTGTGGGATCTTTCATGGCCTATGCCCTTGGCACATCTGGATGCATAATGGATGAGGGGGAGGCAGGGAAGGACCATGTGCTTCCACAGCACTGGGAAGGTATTCTGGATCACAGATCCTCTAAAAACTGCTGGGTACCCACTGACCATTCCAACAAATGCAGGGATATTGAACTAGAAATATAACTCTGTTTTCTTGATATTATGAGAGAGGAAAATCCAATGTCTTTTGGACTCTGAACATCTAGATTTGGTCTTTTCTAGGAAATTACTCGCAAAAATTTTGATTGAGGAAACTTTAATATGAGCAGGCACCCAGCTGTATGCATCCACTACCCCCCCGAGACAGTGCCAAGCAGTTCAGAGGATCATGCTCATAGGATCCCAATGAGAACCTGCCTTGGTCTTGTCTTTCTCCACCCTAATCTCAACCCTAGAAAAAGTCACTTATCCATCCCAACCTTCATAATTCCAGGTAAGAGGAATCTACTTGGTTTCAAGCATAGTTGCAGCAACTCTTTTAAAGTAAAAGTATCTGGGATCTTGCCTCTGAAGCTATTTTTTACCCCAAGAGTTTGCACGTTCTGGTTCCCAGTGCATTCAGTCAGGATAATATAGTACAAACCAAGGTAAAGGAAGTCAGATAAGCTTTATTATACAGAGGCACATACTGGAACATAAAAAACAGTGGTTCAGAGGTAAGCAAATCTGTGCAGTGCCTAGAATCAGTCATGCCATGATTAAATCATAGCTCTAATATTATGTTTATTTATTTTCAAAGAAATTCAAATGGTTACCTTGGTACTTTTGCATGCACAGTTGGAGAGACCTTGAAAGATTTTTGTTTCTCAGTCCTCATCACTCTTAATTGCTGCCTTTTCAGGGCAGTACACAAAGTCACCAGTCACCTTTCAAAGGTTTGACAGGTATGTCTTATCACATCAGTTAAATCAGTGCGAGAAAACTCTTGGTTAGGAAACCTGCAACCAAGTCCAGTAGCAGGACAGCAGTTAATTCTTCCCTGCCTCTGGCCTCATGTTCACCTCTAACAATAAGCCCAGTAATAAACCAATTAAGCATAAAATATTTATAAAGGCAAA
Source organism: Rhadina sibilatrix (assembly GCA_013400275.1). NCBI lineage: Eukaryota > Metazoa > Chordata > Aves > Passeriformes > Phylloscopidae > Rhadina > Rhadina sibilatrix. The sequence goes on from VWYO01000330.1 coordinate 476,632, forward strand.
AATAAGAACAGAGAAAGAAGTGAAAACCAACCATCAGAAAATTGTGCTGGCATTTTATTCTTCACAGCTGATTTTCCTCTAGAAGATTGCTCAGTCACCCTTACAGCACAGGCACTGCAGCATTGCGTAATGCAAAGCTGGCTGTAGGGTGACTTTTAGTGCTCCCTGTCTGTGCTCTGCTCCACTCTTTCTGTGCATCACAGGGAACAGGACTGTATTTGCTTTATAAGGAATGCTGTTCGGCTGTTTAAAGGAGAAGTAACAATCTCACCCCTTATTGTTCCCCTGTGTCAGTAAGGAGTATCCTTGACTCTGCTGCAGTTTGTACCATGGCTCAGCTCAGGCAGCCTTTTTAGAGTCAGGGAGAGAACGCAGAGGGTGTTTTGCCAGCAGGCTTGAGCATCTCCTGCCCAAGTGGATGCTACATTAGGAAGCCCTGCAGCTGGAGAAGAATAACCAGGACAGTGTGGTCCTGACAGTGCTGTGCAGGCACCGATCACAAGGAAGAGAACATCAGCTAGTGCCCACTTGCAGCAGCTTTTGTGATGTACATGTCTGCAGTCTGGGACATCCACTGCCAAGTGCAAGTGTTCATGAAAAAACCAGCTATGTGCAACACCGCAGCTGGTTAGGGGTGGAGAGGCCATTTGGATCTCAGGGTAGAGCACTTAACTACATAACTTTCCTTACAGGAAAGTTATCTATTTGATAGATGTAAAGTTATGTCAAACAGTCCTGTCCTCTGCACTGGCATCTTTTAAACCACCTATTAAGATTCTCTGAATTTTAGCCAGAACTTGTTCTGAAGCCAGCCTGAGGGCCAGGGAATGGGAAAGGAGGCTTGCATCCAGAAGCCAGGAGCTTGAAAAAAAAATTTGTTATTTTTAAGCATCATGATCATTATAGCTTTTCCCTTTGAGACATCTGTGAGAGAGATAATTTATACTGGATAACTTTCTAGTTGTTTTTGGAAATGGAGGCATCATATGTCAGAGTTGGTTTTCTGATAAGTTTCTGCTTTGGCTGACTTTTTCAAAGTTTCTGCTTCCCATTTGTTGTTTTTTTGTGTGATGAACTGAAATTTAGTTACATTACATTCAGGAACGGATCCCTATATTGGTATTTACTGAAGATCAGTCTTGTTCACAAAAATTTTTTTTTTTCTTAGATATAAAATAAAAGCAAGAGAATGTACAGATATATCTGCTTTCAGGGATGCAATCTGTCCTTCAATATGAAAAATACTACATGACCATTCTCCACTCCCCCAGATGATTCTGAAACTTGTACTTTAGGTTGTGAATAGCTGCACTGTTATTGCCTCCTTTTCCCCACTTTTACTACTACTGATGCTACAGGAGGTTTTACTTAAGAGAGAATTAAGTGTTTGCAATTAAGTTCCTCAGAAGTACTAATGACACCAGTAGTCCTTAAGCATGTGCTTAAGTACCTAGCTGATTGTTTAAAAATTGGTAAAATAGGTACTACAAACAAAATTTTCTCCATTTCTTAGTTTTACTAAGCAATCTGGTCTATTCCTCATTCTGTCAAACAAAATGTGGTGTAATACCAGAGATGGAATCTGCCTGCAAGCAAAAATAGCAAAGAAAGCTACAGCACTCCCCCAGAGCATCAAGGGAAAGGTTCAGTCCAAAGCATCTGGGCTTAGTATTGCAAAAATTAAAAGAACAATCAGACAAGATCTTTTTAAATGTAAGTTTAGATTGTGCTTTAGAATACTGTATCAGTACCTGTGTATTATGTAATTATAATTATGTATATTCCTGGGTATTATGCTACAGCATCTTTCCTAACTTAATTCAGCCCAAATCCTCATGTGATATTTCACATTTTAATCAAAAGGTTAGAACAACATTTTAGCTCCCACTTTCCAACAGGAGCTGGAGAAAAATGAGTAGGCACAATATTCTGGCTAATCCCAGAGAGCTTTTTTATTTCAATTTGTTAATGTTTTCATATATATGTTTCTCATCTCTGTAAGGGTGAAATAAGAGGAGTTTGAGCATAAGAGATGAAAGATCCAGGGACTAAACATAGTATGTGGTATTAATGGCTGGCAGCTAGCCATGCCAGCTCAGATCTGGTATGATTTGAAGGATATGGCAAGGAGGCCTTTTCAGTCTTTTTACAGTGTTGATGCTTATTTCTTAAATTTTGGGGCAATTTCTTTCTCTCTGTGCTGAGCAAGTAGGTTCCATTTTCAATATCAGGTATCAAAGGCCTACCTTTTCATTATTGTCTATCCATAAAGAAAAATTGTCTTCAGAATTTTCAGAGCACAATAGCTGTAATTCCCTGATCTAGCGGATGAGTTAGACCTTCCTGAAACCTGGGAAATTTCACTTTAGACAGATGAAGTGCTGAATTTCCTTTCTCTGCTGAGAATCTTTTGACAGTACTAATCCCCAGCTGCAACAGTAAATACACTGGCTTTAAAGATGACTAAATTAGATACAAATCCACAGGGGATTTCCTATTACCTTCATAAATGTAAGTATCTCCTGCTGATTAAATGCCCTGTAAACATTCTTAGACAGTTACTCATGCAGGTTGATTGTACAGTAGGACTAAAGAAAAAACATCTACTTAGCTGAATAAGATATTCTGGAAACATTTTTAAAATAGTAAGAGGTTAGAAGAAGAGGCTAAAAGCAAAGGCTAGAAGAACTACCACAATTTTAGCACTGGGAGGGAAAAAACAGCTGGGTTCACTTGGAGGGGCTGTGCATCTGTCCTGTTCATGCTTCCACCACCCAAAACTACTGCAGCTTGTTATCTCTATCTTATCCACACTCCAACCAGATATTTCTACCTAGATAGCGGGGTAAAATAGCATTTCATCATTTCATTTCTATACAAGTTAAATGAATGGGAGAAATGTAGTAAATCATTCCGTCTAAAAGTACGTAGAAATAGATTGATTTGAATAGATATGTGTAAAAATGAGCATATATTTTTATGCGGAATTACTGTCACATTTTATTTAACAATCAAATTTTCCTATAAAATTTAAAACAGAATTAGTTGTCAGTTAGATGCTTGTAGCTCTAATGGAAGTATTTCTGTTTCTCTTCGGTTTTAAGTGCCTGATATGGGGCATCTAGGTGAGTTTTCTAGTGATGCAAAAATAACCAAACATGACAATGTTTTTGAAAATGAAGTTTATAGTAAATATTTACATACAACACATATTGTTTATGCTTGTATTGGATTTTGCTTTTGATTATTTTTAATTATTTGTTTGTGTTGGTTTGTTTTGTGTTTTTGTTTGATTTGCAGTTTTTTGGTTGGTTGGTTGGCTGGTTTTGGGTTTTGAGGAATAATATCAGTGATGACATAGCAATACTAATGCTAAAACAAATTTAGGAGTTTAGCATCTAACTTTTGCTAGAAAAGGAATATTTGGAAGATGGGTGCATCAAATAGTAATGAGTCGTCTCCCACAAGAGTGGAGCACAAAGTTCCACTTGACAATATTCCCAAGTTTCTTTCCCTGGCATGCTCCCACTGAAACACAAGGGGTACTCAAGGGACAGATGGATAAATATTCCCTCAGCTCAGAAGAATTCTGCATCTTCTGCTGAGCCCACAGAATCCAAAAGTCAGTTCCACTAAGCAGAAAGATAGTTCTCCCTTGCCTCCTCCTAGCAGGAATCTTTGATATTGATGTCAAACACAGACATCTTTTCAGAAGGTTCATATGATTTTGGAATCCTCTTCAAGTTCCTATCCTGGGACAATAAGCAGAGGGATTGTGCAGCTCAAATTGCATTTTGCTGGCCTTTCTTCTTCAGCTTCTATGTTCTCCTTGTCCTCAAGGTACCCTCAGGGTGCCATCCTTTGAGACTTTAGCTAAATATTTGTACAGACGAGGGCACTTTGTTCTTTTATGATTCATGAAAGTGTACTGGCCCATTAGCATCAGCAGGAATAAAATCCACTTTTCCTTTCATTTAAATAAATCTCTTGCATCTGTATGACTCCATCAGTCTGACAGTCTTAACGCTGATGTACCTTTCTTTAAGTATGTACCAAATCAAAGCCAAAGGACAAAATGTCCAGTAAACAGGGAACTCTATAATTCTTTTTACTGAAGAAAAGAAAATGAAAGAGTGAGATTACACAAGGTGTTGACATATTTAGGCTTCTGTAAGGCACCTAAAATGTTAGACTGCACTAAATAATTTAAGAGAATGAATGATATAAAAGAAGTATGCTTTTCATTCAAAGCATGATTGGTATGTCTCTATCTATAATCATAAGGAGTAAATCACTTTAAAGGAACATTTTAAAAAATTAAATCCTTCTAGCCTTTGGAATACAACTTTACAATAGTTTTCTTGTGTTATTATACAACTTTCTGATATTCAAAGACTGAGAAAAGTGCAACCATAAGGAGAACATGGTTAGGGGATATTCTAATTTTCTCAGCAAAGTGGAAATTTCAACACCAACTGAAGTGTACTACCAAAGTCAAGAAAAAGAATGAGACTGTAAGACAAGCAGAATAACAACTGCTAGCCTGGGAAAAAAATGTTCTGAAAAAAACCCAGAGGTAAATATTTAGATGAACATAATTTCTCATGGAATTTTATGATCAAGAGATTAACATGATAAAGTGAATGTATTCATCAACTGATGAACTGTGTTGGGACACTCTGAGCAGAATTCAGCTGCCTGAACAGGTGTCTAGTACTGTATGAAGGGCTGTTCAGTTCCCAAATCACAAGACCAGGGTGAAAAATTATTCCAAAGGACCTACCAGAGATGAATACCCATCTGGACTGCCAAATAGAAGTTAAGCAAGAGATCATCTGAATTTTCACTAGACACATACAATTGGGCAAAGAAACCCTACCTCTGTTACTACTGAATTTTAGTATCAGCATAACTATCACCAGGATATGGTACTGTGCTCTACTTGCAACAGCTTATTGTGATGGCTACAAGAAACTCAGTACATATTTTGAGACTTAAAGAAAAATAAAATTGACCATAGGCTAGAGTTTCCATATGGGAAAGTTAAGCCTGAGAAAACACAGGTTTCTGATGTAAAAGATGAAATCCTGTTAACTCCCACTCAAAGACAGATGCATTCTTAGCAAAAATTGAAATAGTATTTTTCACACAGGTGTCAAGGGTTATAGCCTGGGGGGGGACAGAGAGTTTTGTTAGTTTTCACTTATTGCTGGAAAGTGGCGATTACATTTGAAGACTTCCCTAAAAGAACTGCTCTAGTTCAAACAAAAATTAAGTTTTGGTCCTCATGATGGATGTGGATTGGGTTTTTAATCTGAGTTCATGAACTGGCTTCATTATACATTACAAGAAAAGCAAATTATTAACCTGGGTTCAAGTTGATAGTGACTTTGAGAAGGGGGAGAAATGGGTCAACCAGAATCTCATGATGTTCAACAAAGGGAAGAGCAAAGTCCTTCAAATAGAGGGGAATATCCTCACGTACCAGAGCAGTCTGGGGACCCAGCAGCAGAAAAGAACTTTTGCAGAAAAGGTGCTGAGGATTCTGGTGGACAGCAAGTCAACCTGTGCCAGTAATGCGCCCTCAGGGCAAACAAGGCCAACAGCTTTCTGCTCTGCTTTAGGAGGAGTGTTGCCAACAGGTCTCATGACTGGAGGGACACACCTGGAAGGTCCAGTTCTGGGCAGCCCAATGCAGCAGCAGTGGGGAGATATGGACATACTGGAGTGAGTAGTGAGAGCCACGATGGTATTAAAGGAATCAGAGCATGTATAGAGGCTCAGAGACGTGACACACACAGTGGCACGGCTTGGTTTCAAGTGCTTTACTGAACTTAAAGTCTATTTAAATTAACTCTAAAGTTAGACTTTGAAAACATAGAAATGAGACCAGAAATTAACTGAATGCTTAACCGTGTTCTTATAATTCCTTTCAGAGAAATACATATTTTTTGAGAATTATTTGAAAAAAAGAGCATATACAAATAGAAGGGTGAGAGGGGTCACAAGCTTTTCTCAATTGGTCTGCTAGTAGCAATTTTGACCTTTCTTTCATAACAGAACTTTCAGAAGATGAAAGAACCAGTCCTTGGAAAACTCCAACAAATGTGAAGCATTTTAGAGAGAAGAATCTATTTTTGGACAGACCTTTTTATAGACTGATTGAATTATTCTTAGCACAGAGCGAGATTTTCTGTTTTACATAAACAATGACTCATTGTTTTGTGATTTGCAGTTCTGTACGGTTGACTTAAATACTGTTTAGTGGCCAGTCATTGTGAAACTACTTTATACTGTACACAGGTGATTTAAAGGTGAACTTAATTCACACATGACAAGAAGAAATGTTGATGACATACTTGATCAACTGACTTCTTGATCAATTCACAGAAAATAACTACAAGAATAAATACAACAGGCTAGTGGGAAGAAACATGGGCAAGGAACCAGTCTGCCCACCTCGGGTATCTGACTTGCACCTAGCATTTTCCAGCCTGGTGTTGCAGTCCCTTCCATCCTTATCTGCATGTGAAGAGGCAACTGGAGGCTTCCAGAGGGATAAATGGACTGACTTAGGTGCCTCTACTGAGGAGCTGAGACCTTCAGAGCTGCTTATTTCACCCTTGTGCCAAAGGAACTGAAGCATTTCAGGGGGTTCCTTTCATCTGAGCACAAAACTTCTGCCCCTGCTATGTGCCTAAACAAAATAATGGGGTTTTTTTATGCTTTATCACCATGGAGTGGATCACATACTCCAAGGCTTGTTCTGTCCTACGAAATAGCCTTTAAACTTTCATTTTTTGAAAATTTACTGGCAATTACTCATCCAGTAAAGCAACAACTCTGGCCTTCCAAAAGTCTTTATATCCAGTGTGAAAGTAAAGTACTCATCTACTCCATACTTCCCAAGATGTTTCTGCTGTAACCTCCAGCAGGTTCTCAGCTCATTTACACAGCCATCAGTATGGCTATCCTTGCACACTGAGAACTGGATTCAGACTGCAAAACCTTTTTGCATTAACACTGATAGGATCAGTCTCATACTATGCACTTAAGACAAATGTTAATTAACTGTTTGGAGGTCAAATCCCTAAACGCTGGTAATTCCAGTTGCCAGTCATGCATTTTGTAGCAGAGATATATGCTCATTGTGCCTGGACACAGCTGTTTAATTTAAAATTAACTATCTGCTCAGTCAGGGGGAAGATATTTTCATGGGTACTTTTTGAGAAAGGGAGGGAGAACATAAAATCACTGAGATGTTTCACATGTCGGGAGGAGGAGAGAACTGCATTATGAATGAAGCAAAGTAATCAACCCAGCTGTCCTTTCCCCATCAGCTTCAGCCTCTGACATATAAATTAGGGATGACCAACTGTTTGGATAAAATTAAAATATGCAGAAAATGTTCATTATATTTCAGATTGCTTAATTTAGAAATTTGAGGATAAAGAGCCTTTGATTTAGATTGGTTGGTTTAGTTCTGTAAATTTTCTTCAGATTGTATGATCTGTGGGAAGTGTATTTTTAAACCTTCATGATGTGGGGAGTCCTCACCTGGATAAGAATGCATCTACAAATATATAAGTACTTATCAGATTATTCTGCTGTTTGCCCTTTGTATTGTGAAAGCTGTGGGGAGAGAGGAAGGTAAAGTTAAGGGAGGGGAATCTGAAAACAGAAAGAATTTTGAAGGCATATTCATGTATTTGATGGTTTTTTTTCACTCCCTTGAAAATTGTGCCCGTCCCTGAAATAATGGGAAGAGATGTACTGTGAAATAGGGTTTGCTGCTATCCTTGGTCTCTGCCTTTGGCAGAAAGTCTTGGTTTCATTGACATGGGATTGTCAACTTTCTGCAATTTAAGGGAAAGACTCTCTATAAAAAGATTTCCAATTTGAAAAATGCCAAGGAAGTAGAAAGTGTCAAAGGTGTTAAATTGAGTGCACAGGGTTCATTATTTCAGTAATATACTATATGGAATATAAACTGAAGCTGTGAATAAATTTTATGTGCACACATGGTCTTCACACACCTTATCCTCTCATAAGATGACCTTTTTTTTATATAAGATAATACTGGTTGCCACTATAGTTATACAGTTCCACCATTTTTGTTTAGGAGAAGGGCGAAAATCTTTTATTTTAAAATATATTTTGCTTTTACACTCAGCAATTAGGGTGAAATTATTCCGCAACCACTATGAGAAAAGATTGGATGTATAATTAGGCTGTTGTCTCCTGTTTTATAGTTCTCTGAAAAAACAGAACTGACAGACATAGAGGGTTAATGTTAACCCTGGCTAACAACTAAACACACCAACCTGCAGATCACTCACTCTCCCCTAGAAGGATTGGGGATGCAATTAGAAAAGCAAAAGAAAAAAAAAACAACAAAACACTTGAAGCCTGAGATAAAGACGGTTGAAGTGAAACAAACAGGGAAAAAAAAAACCAAACCCAAATGGTGCAAAGACCATCACTCACTGCCTCCTAGTACCAGACTGATGCTCAGTCAGGCTCTGAGCAGCAGCTACCTTGGAAAATCTAGTCCCTCTTCCCAGTTTTTACTGTTTTTACAGTTTAACCCAGTTTTTACACATCCCACATGATATGAGATGTCCCTTTGGCCCTTTGGGTCAGGTGTGTCCCAGATTCTTGCCAAAGCCCAGATGGCTTGCTTGCAGGACAGAGTGAGAAACAGAATGAGCTTTAGACATTGAGTAAGCATTGATCAGAAACAGTTAAAACATCCCTGTGTCATCAACACTGGTCACAAATTCAGAAGAGCACTACATGAGCTACCAAAAAGAAAGTTAGCTCCATTCCAGCCACTTGTCAAAATTAATACTTGAATCACCCCCATATTTCTTTATGTTTTCAGGCACTGTTGCCCTTTCACATATTAAAGCATTCAAAACAAGTACAAAGTCAGATTGCAGCGTAGAGTGAAAATAGGTTTAGTGTGTTTGATCACCTCCACTTCTCCACTTGTATCGACCAGTTAAGCTCCTATGCTACCTGTTATTTATCTAGATCTGGCTTTCTTTTTCACCACATGGTGTTTTTCTAATAACAGAAAATTACTTTTCACCTTCTCTCTGCCATTCCAGTTGTCAGGCACGTCATATAGGTCACAACTGTAGCAATTAGAAACTGAGCCTCCTCCATTAAGAGGCACAGACAGCCCTCTTATTTTCAAGGTTATGTCTATGACAGAACATAGAAGACAAATTGCAGCTCACAGAGACACTTAAACTTGCCAGCTTGGGTCTTGACAACAGTGAAGCCAAGACACTAAGAAGCTAAGGACACACCACAGGACATATCAAGATCCCAAAATAAATATTTATGCAGTTTGTATCAAACTAACTCAAATACCTTTACAACTGAAAATATTTAAGTGTAGTAGGTTTTTTTGTTTTTTTTTTTTGTATAGTAGAGACTGAAAAAGCCATTCTAGTTGACACTCTGTCTTAGCTCTTCTGCATGAGAGGTTGAAATCATGGACAGATGTAACAGAAACAAGTTCTGTGTGACTGGAAAAATTCCTATCTGAGGTATATAGATAACCAAGGTATTTGGAGTTTTATCTAGGAAGAATCCAGGAGCATAGAGGATCTAAGAAGACATTTTCAAGATGTTGTACTCCATGGATGTCTCCAAAATCTTGACATCAAGCAGAACAGGAATAGTAGGATATAAAAAGTTGTGGTTTAACATATAAAAGTGTGTGCTTACCTGTTCTGAAATCCAATATCAAAAGTCCAGAGAACCCAGTCAACTTTCCAGTATTTTCAGTAATTATTTCTGAGAATTTTCCCAAGCAGAAGAGGCACTGCATTAGCTTGTTACAATGAGAATAATTTCATTTTATTGAGTTCACTAAAAGAATTTTAATCCAGAGCACACATACTAGAACAGCAATCAGTGGCGCAGGAAACCCACATGCTCTTTCATGCACCCACATTTTGTTCTGAGGAGTATCCATGAAACTCCACTGCTGATACAAATTTTAATTTCCACTAGCCTGTGTTGCTGAAACAGTTGTACATCTCCTCTGGAGGAGTCAGTCAGGCTCCTTCTGTGATCGGTGGGCACAGCAGACATCCCCAGAGCTGGTACCTACCTCCAGATACATCCAGTAGGATTAACAGGGACTCCACAGGTTAATTTGGGTGCAATAGGCTAGATGTCTTCATTATGTGTCATGTTCATTTTAACATTAGTCTGCAACATAAATCACATCAAAGACACTGATTTTCCCAGATCCACCACATCAGTGACATAAAAAGAAAAAAATTGCTCCCCTGACCTGAGTCTTGGCTAGCAGGGATCTCAGGCCAGGCAATACACAGAATCTTAGATTTTTCCTTAGTTTCTGAGGGAGAACTGCACTTCAGATACCTGAAACAAGAACACAGAAATTAGAAATTTCAGTGTTAAATGTAAAATAAAATAGTAATAAATAAAGAACCTCTTGTTCTCTTTTGTTCCTTGTTTTCTGTTTTTTGGGTTTTTTGTTGTTGTTGTTGTTTTGGTTTTGGTTTTTGTTTGTTTGGTTTTTGAGGGTTTTTGTTTGTTTTGTTGGTTTTGTTTTGTTTTTGTTTTGTTTTTCTTCTGCAGCTTAGGGAGATTTTTTTTTGCATTTCTTGTTATAAGAAGTATTCTAATGAAGGTGTCTTTCAAATCTGTTTTGTTTCTTGTCAGCTCCTTTTGGAACTAACAACAACATCTTCAATTCTGGCATGACTAAACTAACATCTAAATTTTAAAATATGTTTTGATTTATGGACAATGAAGGAAATAGTTCTATATACTGCAAGTTTCACAGAACTTTGTTTTCCTTAAGACAGCAGATTTTCTTGGAAAAAAAAAAAAAAAAAAAAAA
>VWYO01000330.1:487644-569371 GCA_013400275.1 Rhadina sibilatrix
ACAGTCTTGCTCAACAAATCAGGCTATTTTTCTCCATGCTATACAGAAAAGAATCTGAACAGTCATCTAAATGTTGACACAAGATTTCTTTGGACAGCTTGGACATGCAAGTAGCAATTTTTTATATATATTATACTAAATATTTTCTGTCCATAGACTTCATGAGAGCTGTTTAAGGTTTGTAAAGATGAGAGGCCAATCAAAGCATACATTAGTAAAAAGTTTCTATAGCTTTCTGTGTCAATTATGCTGAATTTTTTGCGAAACTCAAGGGGGTAAATTAGCTCAGGTATGAACCTGCAGCCTACCCTGGCATTCTTTGCCTTTCTTCTCCTCCAAGGCCATCCAAGACAGAACAGGGATAGCAGAAGCAGCCAGAGCCCGCTGATTGTACAGGCAGAACCCACAGAAGAAATTCTGCTTTCCACTGCACCAAGGAAATGTGTGTGTGTGTGCCTGTGGTTGGTGACTTTTCTGAGCTGCCTGTTTTGTCATTCAACAGTGAACAGTCTAAGGGTAAGGACACAAGAAGCGTGGGTTGCCAGGCTTCATTGGCAGAACTCCCATTTGGAAGAGCAGCAGAGCAGGACTGAGGGCAGGCTCACATCCTAGGAAAGTGGATGTGAATCGCTGACTCCTTTCCTGAAGTTCTCTGTGATCTTGGTAGTATGCAACATTGACTGTATGAAAATGTACCCCTTAGATACAGTCCTTGAGACTTTGCATGCAGAACCACTGGACTGATTTGATGTCATACCAAATTTCAACAGCTTACCATCATACTGCAAACATCCAGGTTATTAGATTTTCCTCTCTAGAGAGTGAGAAAAAGAGGCTTCTTCAAAATGTTCCCTCAGCCATTACAGTTGGATGGCCTGAATCTCCATACAATTGCTCTCTGTAGTTAAGAAGGGAGGTGGTTTAGATGCCTAAAATAGGGAGCTAACTATGCTTTCTACCTACAAAAATATCAAGCAGAAACACCTACATGGCTTCCATCCTTGTTCAGTGAAGATCCATTCAGTTCTTTGCAGCCATTTTCCATCTGTGACCCTGGCTCTTAACATTCAAGGAATTTTCTCTATGTGCTCAACACTAAAGCACAATTGCAAAGAAAACTTATATATCATTTTTGAGTCATGTGGAACACAAGAAGTATTTTCCTGATGCTCTCTACAGCTTATGTGCAATTAAAAAAACTGCTTTTTTTTTTATTGGTAATATAAGGGTAATATAATTGGTAATATAATATAGAGCAGAGAAAATGAAGACGTATTATAAAATTTCGGAAATAAAGCTCACCTACTTCTTTAATATATGATTTAAATACACTATTCCCTAGTCTTTGCTCAGATAATTTCATGTAAATAGCTTCAAACCTTTCTTTAATTCCAGTTGTCTTCAGCAGCTTGCTGTATGGCTGTGTGCATTGTTCTAGTGAAATCCGTTTGACACATACAAGAAAAGGGGATCTGCCCTTCAGAATTCTTTTGACTTTTTACTGAAACAATTTTAATTTCATTTTTTGTCATTTGAAATAAGGAAACATTCCCTGTCTGTGAAACCAGACACATTCTGTCTTTAGGAATTTGCAGAAGGCTACACCTGAACAATTTTAGTGGAGACTATTAGCAAAGCATCACAAAGGATGTGTTGAAACAGGGGATTAACCTTTTAGAGAATGGGAAGCTGTTGCTAGGGCTCCCAACACAATAGAACCTTTCTCGTTGTGTTCCCTTGCTGTTATCAGCATTTAAATCTCAAAGAAAAACTGCTAATTCTGCAATGTGTTGTGGGATTCCAAATAACCCAGAAAGATTTCAAACCAGCATGCATGAGACTACTGTAGAGGTATCAATGGTAATTGTACTAAAGAATGTTAATGTTTTCAGCATGATAAACACTTTTGAATAAAGTTATCCTTAGTCATTAAAAAAAAAAATAGAAAAGCGTATGTGGTTTTAAATGAAATGATAATATAATAAAATTGCAATGTCCTTATTTTTCAGTTTTATATTTCGCTGTCTTTCCCTCCTTTTTGTATTCATAATCCTTGTTCCATTTTTCATGCCCAGTTATGAGCCTAGTTATATGTATATATGTGTTTAAGCATATAGTTATCTTTCTACATTCTTAAATCACCCTGTTTGCTGGAACAAAATGAGCTCTGCAGAACAACAGACGTTTGTGTAAATGGTGGCATCTGTCAGCCTGGGTGTGAAATCCTCTCTAGAGTGTGGCCTTCAAGTGAAGCCTCCGAGTGCCAAGGTAAGGGGGTGCCAAATGAGTTACAGAATGTTTCCAGTAATATCATTAAGGAGTGATCAGCTAGACCTTTGAACACGATTGTCATAAAATGTTTCACCAATCAATATTGGCAAGTTCAGGTGCCAAACTGCAACTGGAGGCTGAAGGCCAGGAGTCAGGTGGCAGGTGGTGGCTGTGATGAGCTCTGTGCCCAGCCATGGCTATCAGCTGCCAGTCTGTGCTTTCTCAAAAAGCTGGGGGACCTGGGGGCAGAAAAGGTTGTTGAGTGATCAAAATCTCACAAAGTGCTTAGCTGGTGTAATGGAGGTCTGAATTGCCAATAATGCTCGGCAGCTTTATGGTCCCTCACAGGAGAAAATTGAGTGAACACACAGTAAAAGGAAAACAAATGCCTCTGAGGTATTTTGTTTAGGTATTTCTGGAATGCTTTCTCCTTGTAGTCTACCAAAAAGAACTGGAGTTGAAATGTGAACTATCACAAAATTAACATCCCTGGGTTCTGCAGTATAAATATGAGCACATACCTGGACACTGCTACTGCTAGCCAAAGCCTATTTTTTTTCAGCTCAGGATTCCAAAAACAGGGGAAATTCCAAAATTATGTAAGTATTTATTTCCTAGAAGGAGCCCTAAATGATTCTAGCTGCAAAAGACCTCCAGGCAAGTGTGAAGCTGTTGGTAGGATGAAAGGAGCAATTTTCTCTGAGCAGTAAAAGCTTCTTCCTCTTTTAGCTGTCTCTGTCACTTAACCCATTCTCCTTGGTACACTGCCCCTGACACTTGTCCTGCCTGGCAGGTTAGTGGTCATAAGATAATGAGCACTAATGAGTTTCTGCAGTGAATGTTATGATTTGGCTGAGGTTAAATATTACAAGCAGCCACTCAAATAATGAATGATAAAGAACATGAAGGCAACCTGTTGTTAGCACTTTGGCCTTTGAATGTCTGAAGTTGCTTGTTATTAGTTCTGACATTTAGCACAGGTATAGCACAGCCAGCAGAAATCAGCAGTTAAAGTGAGAAAAAAATTGTTTCAATATGCAAGCCATTAAACACTTTAGAAACATCTGTTCTACACTGGTTTTGCAGATTTTTTTTCCCCTGATAATGTTATTTAGTTAAATTGTCTGTTTTGACTGTTTAAGCATATAGACTTGTGGTGGGAGCACTTCAAAATGAACTTGTCAGGGTTATTTTTGTTCTGTTCCTCTTCAGGAACAGCTCTGATATTTTTGGATGCAATATGGAAAATAACATAACTAACAAAAGTGAGTTGTCATGAGCAGAACCCAGTGATTTTAAAGTTTGATACAAAAATACTGTTTAGGTTGATTTGAAGTTATTTTAAAATTCTAGTCAGACTTTTAAAATAGTTTTGAACAAACAAAATGATATATAAGAAACTTTGAAAGAAACCATCCTGATATGATCTGAAAAAAGTATCTCAAAAAAATTTCAATGCTATTTCAATAAACCTGGAGGTAGAATGGAAGAAGAAATAATAAATATTTATTTGTAAAAGAAGAAACTGAAAAGTTATGTAAAATATTAGAATTCTTGCATGAGAAGTGAGAGGTTTTAATTTCAGCTCATGCCTCTTTTGCTATTAAATGTTTAATGAGATATTTTAAACCTGCAACAGAAGAGAATGAAACACAGATTCTGTAACACAGAATCTCATATAGTCCAGCAATGAGGATGTTTAATGATGGATGTAGTATAAAACTAGATTTTTGCTTTTTTAGAAGTGTTTTTAGTTAAATATTTTGCCTATCAACACTGTTTTGATTTGATAACTTTATTGACAAAATTGGGAAAAAATATTTAGAAATTCTTTTTGAGTATCAATCAAAAGCCAGTCATGGTCATAGCCATAGCTTGTAAGTGTCAAATATTCTTAACAGAGAAGGAATTCATTTTACTCCCACCAAGAGGGAAGCAGAGCTAAATCTTAGAAGAAACAGGATATTTTAAAATCCAAGTGTCTGTCATCTAAATATATTGCTGTTTACCAGAACCAATGAAAATTGGATTACTTTGGTTTTCTACAGGTCCTTGAGCATGGGGAAAAAAAAAAAAACAACAAAACACCAACCCAGGGGATATATTATACATTATTATACAAAAATGAAATGTTTCCTGCTCACATGCACAGCACTAGAATGGACTTACTCCTTTATTACACCATTTTTAAATATAGGGTTGGGGGTGGGTGGATGGGTGTGTGTATAGGTGTGATTGGTTGGTTTTATTAAACACTGGATTCTTGGGGTTTTTTCCTCATAACCATTCAAAATGATTAATTCATCAGAATTAATCTTTATCATCAGAATCATGAATTTGAAATTATTTTAATTAGACAATTTTAGACAAAAAATTATTTCCAATGAATTTTGCTTTAATTGTATGATGTGTTTTTGGAGAGGAGTGGTTAATTGATTGCCTTTTCTTCAGGTGAAAATATTGGTTCTATTATCTTGGAGGTTTAGTAGGGGGCCTTCAATTTACTTTTGTGTCTATTTATGTTTATCATCAGAGTCTGACTGATGTCCAAGCCTTCCTGCTGTGTTTTCTGTCTGCCTTCTCAATGTTTGTCAGTGGTATTTTGGACCTTTTTAATTCTCTGCATCTCATTTGCATGCCAATACTGATGAAAATGTTTCTGTATGGCTTGGTCTCTCTCTTCTCTTTTACTAAAAAACCCACCATTTCTTATTATCCATAAATTAAATATTTCATACCCATAGCCTGAATATAAGGTGGTATCTATATACTATCTCCACTTCTGAGCTATGGATATATTAATTAGCTTCACATCTTACTTTTTTTGTCTCTTTGTTTTGCACACTGGAGTGAAAGAGTTAGCTTGAAGCATTTTCATAATATAGCTATTTAAGTTTCCCTAACTATTGTCTAATACATCTACTACTATCATTATATAATATTAATGACAGCCATATTTCTTTCTGGACTGAAGATTATTGTTATTACTGCAACACTTTCTACTATTATCTTGGCTTGTAGTGGAAAGAAGTAATAACAGTGCAGGAAAGGGCCAAAATGGTTGGCCCTTGGTTCTTTGAATGTATGCCAAGGAAAATAAACTCATTACCTTTCTTCATCAGGTAATCTTGCTGGTGCTGAGTGGGACACAGAAGAAATTGTTCCTCTACCACACATAAACTTCTCAACTGAAAGAAACTTAAATGGAGTAACCTCAAATACATACTTACTCCAAGAACCAGAACCCAGAGATTTAGCTCTTCTGCTTGTTTTCAGTGTGAGAGATACAGATGAAATAGATGTCCACCTGCCTTACACAGCCTCTGCCATTCAAATTAGACTTGGACATTTGTTTGAGAGCTTGATTTGTTGCATGTCTGCCCAAGCTGCTTCTGATTGGGAGATAACACTTCTCTTACAAGAGGTTTAGCTTAACTCTGAAAGTTGTAGTGGTAACTGACTTTGTCATCAGTTTATTCTTTTTACAGCAAGCTGATGTTTCTGAGTAAAAACATCAAAGCAATCAGGTATCATACATGACTCCCTAGCCAAGGGCAGTAAAGACACTTAACAGTTTCCTTATTCTCTTTAACCACTCTAGTAGGTTGAAACAAATGACACTAATTCCCATCATCTTCCTTGCTTCTTATGTGTGACAAACTCATTCACTTTTGTAAATACCTTTCAGATGTGTAATTCAGCTGACTTCTGGCAGTTTTCACCTTCCTCAATCCCAGGTGATAAGCATCTAGTAATTAAATCTGTCATTGAGGGCATAACTTTCAGTATTTAGACATATCTACAGTCATAATATAGAGATCCTTGATCCATGTATATATTTAATCCTCAGTGTTTTGCAGTGGTTCATCAAATTCTCTCAGAAGAAATATTTTAACAACCTTTCCTACATACTCTCTGACTTCTAATCTGCTACTGAGCCCTCATTTATCTGAGCCCTCTTCAGCCAGGTTTTAATACTACAGTGATTCAGAAGTGTCACTTCACTTTTCCTCTCTTCCATTTCTCATTTTTAAGTCATCCACATCACAGCCCAGTATCCCTGACGCCTGCATGGTGTCAGTACTTCAAGCTAAACTCTTTTTACCTGATTGCATACTTGTTACTGGAAGTCAGATTTTTTTCATCATCACCAACTCATGCTGTTTGTTTTTAATTCCTGTTGCCATGCACTTAGGTTCCTCTCTTGGGAATGGATGAATTCCAGTGATATAACTTAAACCTTCTCTTCTTTGCACATTTTAGCCCAGTGTAAGTTCCTGTCCTGATGCCAAAAACACTCAGTAGAGTCCTCCCTGGTATTTTCAAGAACCCTAACCCAATACTGCTTTTCTGTTCTTGTTTTCCTTACATCATCTCCTGTGATTGGATTTTAATTTTACTTTTCAAAATTAGGGCCTTTTCCTGGTACAAGTTCTGGTTTTATCTACACCAGCTACCAAGGTCTCCTTGGCTCTCCATTTCTCTTTCTTTTGTGCACTAAATGTGCTGTCTTCTCATTTTCCAACTTATCTTGTGTTCCCACCTCTTCTTTTTCTTCTTCTGTGAAGCAGACCTCTTCTCCAGCTCTGAGTTCTCTCTTTTCCTGTGTTTCCAGATTCTCTTTCTTGTTCTGGAGTTTGCCCTGTAGTTCTGCTATGCAGCATGTTTACTGAACATAAATATACCCAAAATGCGAGATCTGCAGCTCAAGCATATTGTCACATATTACATGTTCCCACTCTTGAACATCCTCGGATCCTGAGGTCTGTCACCACTTTTGGTCATGCCACTTATTTCTCTCCATTATACTGAGTTCCAGATGATAACTCTACAGCCAAAACCAATATGTGTATTTGTATACTGCTGGCAGAAAAAGGGGAGGAAATTATATCACCAAAGGTTTTAACAAAGTAATTCAGCAGACTTGGTCTTTATTGAGAGACTTTTTTTTTTTTTCATGACAAAGTCTTTGTCAAGCTCATTAATTCACAATAATTTCTGGCGTCTTGAAACAGTTTGAATTATTATAGCACAAATGCATAAGTCTTTGGCTTTAATTTCTAATATGTGTAGGATAATTTATATTTCTTTAGGGGAGAGGGTTTAAAAAGAAATCTGGTATATATTTTTTCCCCTTTCTTTTTATTTTTTTTTTTTTTTTTTTATGCTGCAGAAAAGCTAGTATCAAGTTAAGATCTGTGCTGCTATAAACCTTTGCCACTGGCAGGAATCTAGCAGTCACAAACTATTAATTCTTTCTGTGAATGGTTCAAGGTTAATTTTAGCCTCCTAAACTGTCTCCTGCCAGATCTGATAAGTTTTCTGCTTTAGCTCCAGCTGTCTGGTCCCTGATGGGATTTGGCTACAAGGAGGATGGCATTATCAGCCCATTAACTATCACTAGCAGGAGAACTGTGATGCTGATGAATATTGATCACCTGTTCCACGGGGTTATCAGATGATGCTGAGTGAACTTGACGCTTGGTTGTTTCTGTGGGCAGCTTTTATTTTTTTACTGGCTGATGGCACTACTCTCCCTGGTTCTGCCCATGGAGGAGAGAGCAGCACAGCAAGGCATCTCTGCTTTTGCCACCAACAGGTTATGTTTGACTGCAGGAAGGGACTGGAGTGAGCACTTTGCCTCCTCTCTCCTCTCCCTTTTCACACAGATTTGCAAAACATTTTTGTTAGTGAAGCAGGGAAAGGCCCAGGTGGTTAGAAAGGATTCTGAATGGGCTTGCAAACACTGGAGGGATCTGTGTGGTGCTCTCTAAACTGAGGATGGTTTCCACCACTGTGGTGACTCAGCTGTGTCTAGGGTGGGTAGGTGTGTTTCTACTGAAGTTGTGCCAGGGAAGGTTTACGTTGGATATTAGGAAAAGGTTCTTCCCCCAGAGGGTGGTTGGGCACTGGAACAGCTCCCCAGGGAAGCACCAGCCTGATAGAGCTCAAGAAACATTTGAACAGTGCTCTTGGGCACATGGTGTGATTGTTGGGGCTGTCCTCTGCAGGGCCAGGGTTTGGATTCCATGATCTTTACGGGCCCCTTCCAACTCAGCATATTCTATGATTCTAAGAGATGTGGAAGGTGTACCCAATAGTAGAGCAGTGTGCAACCTAGATTCCTGTGGACACTTGAAATCAGAGGGCGTGCTTGGTCATTTTGTTTTTCAGAGCAGACAGTTATGAGAAAAAAATAAAAATAATCTGTATACTGACAATATTTCTTCCTAACCAGAGCAACATTTCTTAGGGTTCTGAAGGCTAAACATTACTTTGGGGTTTTTTTCTTAATCATTTTGGGGAAAAAAAAAAATAATATTACTTTTCAAGGCATAGCAGCACAAATTCTGGGACTAGAATTAGGAATAATGCATTATTTATTAATACATAAAATATCGTGCCAACTAATGAAGTCATACTTCCCCTTTTATTTCCTTACTTTAGCAGTCACATTTCATTCAAGAGATGGGAACAAATCATGGTTATTATATTAAGACAAAAAGTCACAAACAAATATTTCCTAGGAGTAAGTGGTGCCTTGGAATACAAATAAAAATAGTGACTTAACATTATATTATCAAAAAGAGGGAAGAAAAAACCTAAAATTGATGGTCTGAAATTTTCTCAGTGTTTTGGGGTTTTTTGTTTAATCTTGCTCCAGGGCATGGTAGGAGAGGAGTATGTTTTCTATTCAAGATAACTGCATCTCCTCTTAATTTTAAATTAAATGCTCAAAGGATTTTTAAAAATCTTGGTAAGAACTGTTGCAATTTAGTTTGATAGTTTTAGAGAACATTAGAATAAAGTTGTATTGTTTTCTTTTTCCTTATGCTTCTTTATACAAGCATCTAAGAGATATTGTCTTTGTGTACAAGTATGATTTCTGAACTTGGAAAATTCTAGTAGCAATCAACATTTCCTCAAATTTTTTTTTTTTCCAGCTTAATCAGTAAAGTGGGTATCAGTTTTAGCATGGGAACATCCATATAAGAATGGTGGAGGAAAAAGAGGTTATAGTGTCTGAAATGGAGAGGACTTAAGTGTTGCACTCTTACTCCGGAAAAAAAATCTGAAAAAAAACTTTTCCCAATTTAGAAAGGGGAAAAAAAAATTCATGGCCTTCAGCAGATGGAAGCTTTGGAAAGCTTACAAGCTCCAGCTGCTGCCAACTGGCTGTGACCTGTAGACAAGGCTTCCCCAGTATCATAGCAAAATCTTGGCCTCCCCAATACTCTTTCATTTTGAGAAAGAAGGCCTGCCCATTGAATTGTACTTCTGATCTAATCAAAACACATCACAACCAACACTCTTCTACCAGTACATTTGTTTCAACACATCAGCCCATTTTATAAATTCTTGGGTTTCTGTGAGGAAATGTTTTGTCAAGAGACTCAGGTACTTCAGTGTTTAAATTCAGCAACATTAGAATGCAGAATGGTAGATGGGAAATTGGATGGGGAGAGAAACAAAAAGGACAGAAAACAGAAAAGTGACATAAGGGTCTGTTGTGGTTTGTGGTTTTTTGGTTTTTTTTTTTGTTTTTTTGTGTTTTTTTTTTTTTTTTTTAAGTTAGAGATCAATAACACTGAGATGGTCTTGATTAGTCAGTGGAAATAGTTTGAGGAAAGCACAGAAATGTAAATTGAAATGCTCAGCCACCAGTTACAAATGTGTTCTGTCGCCCTGATTTTTCAGCCTTCCGATGTTTCCATAGTTTCTAAATTCTTTCTCATGCAAGTGTTATAAATAGAAGAAATGTTTATGGTAAATATGAGTATGTTTTCATTCCTCTTCTGAGGAGGAAACAATTGATGGACTTTTGATTTGACCAATGTTATTAGAGAGGTGGCAATCTCATTCTCCAATCCATGGTCTGGGTATAAATACTATATAATTGGAGTCACACAGAATAAAGGTCAGAGGGTCTTACCCTGTCTACTGGAATGGAGTCTGTGTCTTCCTTTTGTGTCCTATTGTAACTCTGTTCCTCTTGATGGCAGATTATTTTCACACCTATAAATCTGCAAACACTATTTAGTTGGACTTTGCATCTCCCAGATGCTTGGCCTTTATTGGCAAAAAACCAACCAAACAACATAACCCTGAAACAAACCAAGTGGAGAATCACCATGGAATCAACTAGCATAAAAATACTTGAAGGATGAAATAATTCAAAATCAATTTTTTGTGTGATTTCTATCCAAACTCCTGTTCCCCACTATCTGCAGTGTTTTTCTTTTTCCCAGCTGAGATATCTGCAAGATGTAGTAGTAGTGACACTTAAACCTTGAAAATCACACAAATATCTTTTTTGATCAAGTATCACCTTTCAGAAGAAGAAGAAATTGGGAAAATATCAAGGAATTATATTTTTGACAGAAATGTAATAGAGGAAATCTAATCTTCCTTGCACATCTTGATTTTTGGCAATTAATTTCTGATTGTATATTGCAGTAGCTCCATAGTGCCTTTGCAGAGCTTACATGTCTGTGTTCCTGTGTGAGTTTCAACCTTTCCAGGATTGCTAAGTGATAGAAAAGCTTAATTCAGTCAATACTTCCCTTTTTATGCTAGGAAACAGCAGAAACCCATCCACCATGAGCACGGGGTTTTACCTTCACAAAGCATTTTTGGAGTCCCAGAGAAAAAAACAAACAAATAAATTAGAGATCCTTGCTGAGTGCTTAGGGCTGGACACAGGATGTGCTTGCAGACCCAACACATTTGAAGGTGCATATATTTGACCATAAAGGATTGTGTACTAGCAGTTCTCAGGAGAAGGAGCAGAGCACCCAATAAGCCAATGCCACAGCAGTACAGTTCTGTATCACCTCAGGAGGTGTTATGTGACACCCATGGATTGTTCAAGAAAAACTCCACAAGTAAACAAGAAAAGAAACAAGAAAACCCAACACACAGACACAGACATACATACACATGCTCTCACTCTTATTCTTGTTTCACATGAATTTTCCCCTCTGTCTCAGACCATGGCAGAACAAATGCTGGTTTATGGATGCAGTCAATATTTTCTACAAGTTCTTAGAAACTCTCTGAGGACATCACTCAAGTCCAATAGACCAGAACAACCTCTGGAGGTGACTGAGTTCTCTATGCAGTAGAGGAACACTAAATGAGACAGACTTGAGCTGTCTCTGGAGAAATGCAAAGGTGTCTTCCACACCTCATTAATTGTGGGACTGTGACAGATAAGGGACCTCAGTTAGGGACCTAAACAATGGGGCAGAATTCTCTCCCATTCACTGATTTTTCACAGCTCATCTTATAGAGAAAATAAGAGCTGTCACTGTTCTGTTGGTTTCTCTAATAAAAAAGAATACAACTTCTCTTTGCCTGACAGTACACATTCAAGTGTATTTCTATGTAAAAAATGGGAATTGTGGCTCCCATGAAAGTATTAATATCTTCCAAAGTGACTTACGCCAATCTGGGCTTGGTCCAGCTTCCAGCTGAGGAGGAGCAACTCAGCCATTCTGAACAGCAGCATCCACCTGTGGCGTAATTCAGATGCAGTAACTGCTTTGCATTCATAAATTGCTTAAATGTGATTTAGCTTTTAAGTGCAAAGAAGCACTAATATACATGCAGTCAGGGATAAAAAAAAAAAAAAAAAAAAAAAAAAAAAAAAAAAAAAAAAAAAACACAAACAAATCCCAGAGAAATATGACAGAGTAAAAACCTCACAATAACCACACTTGTGGATGTCACCCTGCATTGGAAAACTCAGGAAAAGTGCTTGATCACAAGTCTTTGGTTTTGAGCAAAAGCTTCTTGAGCCTTTCAAATTCTGTTTGGAAGCTTTGAAGTTGTTTCATCTTCTCATGGTGAGCCTTGTAGGGGATGGATGTGCATACTGTCTTTCTGGCCGTTGAACCTTCTTAAACCTTATATATGTTTAATGTTTTTGAAAAGCCACTAGAAAGCCTATTAAACACAATAGCTCAAGGCATAGCTATAGAAAATATACTTCAATTGGGCATTACACATCAAAGAACTGTGACAGAGCAGGACTATGAAAACACTGATACTGAGACAAGTAAAATACAGTTATAAATAAGACTGTGTTACTGTGTGACCTCAAAAGTCCTTCTTCAGCAGGCAAAAAGAGTTAGTGGGGAAGTGATGATTTTAAATGAAAAGGCTCAGATATCCAGCAGCATCAATCTATTCACAACCCCTTGAAATGTTTTCTACAATTTGCAGAATTAACCCCCTTTCATGTTTTGATTAATCATCTGTTCTGGCTCTGCTAGAGGTGGACATTTGGAAACAAGGCACCACCTCTCAAACAGGCGTCCTGATATTACAGTGCAGAAAAAGGCAGCCGTATACTTCTTGAGGCTATTGTGCTACGTGTTGTGCTCAGCTTGCCTTTGGTGATGGCTACGCTCAGCACAATCAAGTTTGAACATACATCAGGGATCAAAGACACAAGTGAAATGGGCAAGGGGTCATGGGCATGTTGCTCATTAATTTCTGTTCATTGATCTTGACACAGTGAAGAGATGCCGATTTTGGAGTAGGACATTCTGCCTGTTTAATGACAGACAGTGTTTCCTATCTCTCTCTGTCCACTGCCTGTTATAGTCTCCTTTCCCTTTGCTGTGAATATTTGCAGCATTTGTTTTAATTTGGATGTGGCGGCTGGCACTCCAGTGGGGAAGAAGCTGCTTAGGAGCTGGTTATTCCACATAATTCTCTGCCTCTTGGTTTGGTGGGGATTATTTAGCATAGGAGTGATAAGACAGAGAAGAACATTTCTGAGCTGCTGGAATAAAAACTATTCTTCACAATGTATTAGAGAGGTGGAAACTTAAAGGGGCATACTTAAAATGGTCTCTTCTGAGAAATTAGGAACGATCAAAGACAACGTAACTCTTAATGGTATAAAAAACTGGCAAACTGACACAGAAAGATAGAGATCTAGAAACCACTTCATGCATTAGAAGGCATTGATAGAAATCACTGACAAATTACTTAAAAGTGCCCTTAAAAGTTCTGGGAGTCTTGGACAGAGAGTGACTGCTGCTCTGCATATGGCGCCATCAGTACCTTGCACCCACCAGTTTCCTTACCTCAAGTAAGTGTCCTAATCATTTGTCACAGTTACCAGAAGTCCATTCTGCCTGGAGGAATCCTTCTGAAAACATTTAATTGCAACCATATGTTCCCATCAGAAGCTTGAACAAGTCAGCATTTCCTTTGCTTGTCATCAAAGCTTTATCACCCAGCTCTAATTGCCAAATCTACCACAAGGGGCTGCAGAGAGAACTAAAGGAGTGTATTGCTCATCTGCAATTAAACCTTTGCCTCAAAACTGATTACAGGTACTGATATTCTGGCCAAGGCTGCTGTGAGTCCTTCCTACTCAAAGCAAGGCTGATAGGCAGGTTCAGGTGTGGTCAGGGACTGGGCAGAGGTGGGGGAGGCCACCTGTAAAAGCAAAGTTAGACAGGGCACTTGCCCAGGGACTGACTGTACTTTTTTGCCCGAGGGTATGTCACCTACATTTGTTGTTTCTTTAGAAAAGTTGAACTAAGGCAAAAAGGAAGCAAAAAATTTTCTGACAAATTACTGAAATAGCAGTTTGAGCTGGCAGCTTGACCATAGATGCCTGATGAGCTGCTGTGAGCACAGAGCTGGAAAACATCACAGAACCAGCCTTAGAGCAGGCTGAGTACAGTGACAGCTGCAGGTTTGGGAACAAGATGCACAGGAATGTTTATTTGCTGTGAAGGAATTTCTGCTTCTTCTCAGAACACTAACTTCAAATGGTGAGGTTATTTTATTCATCAACTCCTACTACAATAATTTCTTTACCCAAACTTGTTTAATTTCTACAGAAAGCAGATGAACATGTTTTGTCTTGTTCATTAGATTTGTCCTGAATGATCTAATATTATGCTTGCAATAACTGAAATAAAAAATACTAATTGATTCTTTAACTTCATTTCTGACCATTAATGGTACCTGCTTTTCACAGACGTGTATTTGTGATAGCTACCCTTATGAAGGCCCCTGGCTATAGCTGTGCTTTCAGGCTGTACTTCCATCTGCTTAATTCATTTCTCAGACTTTAAAACTGTCACATCTTAATAATCTTAAAAAAACCCCATAAAACCTGTGCCTTTCTTACATCTGTAACCACAGACTTTTACCCATGCATTAACCATGATCTGCTTGCAACGCCAATAAGGGAAACCTTTTGTCAAATGATAATTCACTTATGAAATGTCTGATGCTCGCAAAAGGAATAAACACAGAATCACAGAATACGCCAAGTTGAAAGAGACCCACAAAGATCATCGAGTCCAACTCCTGGCTGGCCCTGCACAGCACCATCCCCAAGAGTCCCACCATGTGCCTGAGAGCACTGTCCACATGCTTCCTGAACTCGGTCAGGTTTGGTGCTATGACCACTTCCCTGGGGAGCCTGTTCCAGTGCCCAGCCACACTCTGGGTGAAGAACCTTTCCCTAAAATGTAACCTAAACCTCCCCTGATGCAATCTCAGGTCATTCCCTGAGGTCTTGTCACTGGTCACCACAGAGAAGAGATCAGTGCCTGCCCTTCCCCCTCCCCTCATGAGGAAGTTGTAGACTATTAAAGAAAACTACAGTATCTGCAATAATGAAAACATCAGAAAATTTTAATAGTGTAAAACATGTTTCAGATGATGGTGCTAGATTTATTAACACCAGCATTTTAGAGATTGAGCCATGCCTTTATAGAGGGTTGAATATCATCTGCTTCAACAGGGCTAAATAGCATCATAAAAGAAGCAATGTACCTGTTTTAAGGGCTCCAGGCACTTCTTTTCTCCTGTTGCAGCTTGCTTTGGAGTCAGATATTTCTACCAGGATAAGATGCTGCTGGGCTAACCCTGTCCTGGACAGCATCAAAAGCATTGTGGCCAGCATGGCAAAGGAGGGGGTCCTCCCCTTTTCTCTCATGAAACACAGCCTGGAGTGCTGCATTCAGCTTTGGGGCCCCCAGCACAAGAAGCACATGGACCTGTTGGAGTGATTCCAGAGGAAGGTCACAAAGATAATCAGAGGGCTGGAGCACCTCTCATATGAAGTCAGGTTGAATACCAGGAGCACTGGTATTGTACAGACTGGGTAAGAGAAGGCTTTGGGGAGAATTTAGAACATCCTTTGGTAGGTTTAGGTGACATATTAAGAAGAAATCCTTTACCACGAGGGCACAGAGGCTACAGTAATACGTTTTCCAAAGGAAATGCAGGTGCCTCATCACTGGAAGTGTCCAAAACCAGGCTGGATGTGGCTTTCAGCAACCTGGGCTAGTGAAAGCTGTCCCCACCCATGGCAGGGGGCTTGGAACTACTTGAACTTTAAGGAACCCTTCCAATCCACACCATTTTATGATTCTGTTATAAGATTCAGTCTGGTAGGTAATGAAACAGCTACAGTTACAACATGCCAGCTGTCTGACCTTCAGACTTCTGGCATTTCAATTGAGGTAAATTTTGAGAGGAAACTTGCATATGGACAGTGAAGTCACTTTGCAGAGTTTTCTGCCATGCAAAGGGAGCAACATGGGAAAAAAAACCTAAAACCATGTGACACATTTTCCAAGATGTAATTTTGAGTAGTATGGCCTCAGTTTTGGAAAAATATTTGATGCAATAGATAATGAAGATTTCAGACCCCCTATGATCTGGGCTTCAAATAATGGGACAATAAATGGGGCAAGGGAAGGGTGAGAATTTTCAGGAGGTTTAATAAAGAAATACTGTCATAAAATGAATATGATGAATATGGGAAAGTAAACCCAGGTCATGGAAAGGATTTATTGGCAAGGTTGTAAAGATTCAGACAGATAACTTCAGGGCATATATGAAATGATAAATCACAATATTATGGAAGACCTACACTTGTTCTTTTTAAACTTGAACTTTGCCACTGCAGAAATGAAAGAACAAGCCTCAATATTTCTGCTGGTTTCATAGAATTTAACTTAAATAACTATAACGTGTATTCCTTTTCTTCATAGCGCCCTTCCCCAAGTGAATAACTATAAAATGCTGAAATTTTTATTTGGCCGCTAATAAGAAAATAGAAATTTTAACTGAGAATATGGAAAAGAAGATTAATTAATCCTTGTCCCCTTATAGGGGAAACAGAATAGATAGAATTACCTGTCATCTCATTTGTAAGTAAAGGGTAATACTAAGGTTTCATTTATGTCTTATCTCACCATGAACAGTAACTTGTCACGAAGAAGGTCCCTAGGGGAATCAAAAGGATGGGACAAAAGCTGAAAGGAAACTACTTTGCACCAGGGACTTAAAACTGCCCTCGTTAAACACAGATGTTTTTAGCACAGGAGAGCACTATGCGCAGGAAAGCAGAAGCACCAAACCAACAAGCAATAAACTCTCTAAAGCTTTCTCACCTGCTCCTATCTGTAGGTTTTTCATTGTCCAGGTATACAAGGGCATTATCTGCTGACCTGAACTAGTCAAAGGGATATTCCACACCATAGAATCTCATGTTCAGAATATGAACTGGAGGGAGTTGGTTGGGAGCTGCCACTCACTGCTCAAGGACAGGCTGGGCATGGGTCAGCAGGTAGAGAGCACTTGTTTTTCTCAGGTTTCATTCCTCTCTCTTTTTGTTACTTGTTCCTTTACAATTATATTACTGCCAGTAATATAATTAGAAATAACATTTTTCATTTTATCTCAGTGATTAAACTGTTCTTATCTCAACTCACGGGTTTACATTTTTATCCAGTTCTTCTTTCCATCCCACCCTGGGGGCAGGGCAGAATGTGTGTGTGATCGAGGAGCTGCAGAGTGTTTAGTTGCCACCAGGTTTAAATCATTTCATCAATGACATTTCCAATGATTTGATATGAATCAAGATAATTTTTCATGCTATTTGATTGCAAAATAAGAAAATTAAATATCAAAGGCATGTTAAAATACCTGTGGTGGTTTTTTGTTTGTTTTGGTTTGTGTGTTTTGTGGTTTTTTGGTTTGGCTTGTTGTTGTTTTTTGGGGGGTTTTTTGTTTGTTTGTTTGGGGTTTTTTGTTTTTTTTTTTTTTTTTTTTTTTTTTTTTTTTTTTTTTTTTTTTTTTTTTTTTTTTTTTTTTTTTTTTTTTGTGTGTGTGTGTTTTTTTTTTTTTTTCTAGTGCAGTGGTGCAGTTAAAATTAAAGGAGAATAACACATCAGATTTGAAGTCTGAGAAGTACTTTTTGTGAGATCTCCATTATGCCCTCTAGGATTCTTGCTTTGCAGAGCAACAGCAGTGAGAACACAGGATATGACTTGTTAGATGCATAATTTCCATTTAAAATTGAAATAGTGTCAGTACTGGCTAAGTTGTTCCTGGAATTTATATACATTTCCCAACTGACAATAACTTCAGCCCTGTTATGCATCTATGATCTTCCCTTCATTAAATTGTGTAAATAAATGATGTGGTAAATTATCTCATGTCTAACTCTTGTCTTGTTAGTAATCTAGAGGGAGATGAAGTTCTTAGAACAGGGCAGGAAAGACAGAAAAGACAAGATGATTAACTTATCTTCAATTTCACTAACAACATGATTTTTTAAAATAGATGTTTATTCTTTAAAACATGTTTTTCTAATTGCAGAGGAGTGATCCTTATATGACAGTAATCTTTTACCTTGAAGTGGTAAAGAAAAACACCCTCTAATAGAAGTTCCCACAATCTGAAATTAACCCTGAAGGAGTTCTCCAGAGCCATTACAGCAAAGCAAAGGATGGGGCTTTTTACCTGATTATTTGTATTCTAAATAAAAAATAAAAATAAAAACTCTCCTTTGCTCACTCTTATAATAAAAAATGTAATTATTATTTATTCATTCCTCATGCAGATGATTGTTGCCAACAGGCAAATAAAATTAAACACTCTGTCCCAAAGAGTTTATAATTCATGTTTGCATATAGTGGATGGGAGAGGGATAAGTAAAATGGAAGAATAATGGCTACAGAAAAAGGTCCCTGCAGGCCCTTTGGTTTATTTTGCATATGTCAAGGTAATATGACAAATAAGCATACATCTGTGTTTGTATGTTGTATGAAGTACACGTAGCTTGAAATCCTAGTTATGGTCCAACTAAAGCTGTGAGAAGATGCACCCTGTGTTTGTGGGCAAAGGACTCACAGGGGAGAAGACATGAAAGAGTGACAATTGAAAGCCAGTGGAATAAAAGCACAAAGTTGATGGGGTGGGGGGGAGGAAGGGGAGTAGATGGGAACAGGAATGCATCCCAGGACAGGGAAGCCTCATTCCTGCCAGGCAATTTAGCTGGAGGAGGATCTACAGGTGCACCAGCAGGTGTGAATTCCCCAATGAAGGTCCCCTTCCTGCTGTTGTGGGGAATGGTCTCACATTCCTCAGGTTCCCAAGAGCCCAGAGCTGTCTAATACTGACAGTGCAACAAACTGGTGATGCTGAGCTCAGATGAGCCAAGGTGCTTTACAGAAAAGGATCTCCTGGAGCAATTGTTAAACATCATTTCAGACAGAAAGAATAAATATGTTCTATATCTATCAATAAAATGCCAATTAAATAATATAATAATGGTCACACACAAAGCACTCAGTAAAATCTTCTTTGATGACTGAAAAATGAACAAAAAATATTCCTTCTGGCAAACCAAATAAAAAAGTGAAAATTAAATACCAGCATCTTTCTTCTGTAGCTGCACAGGCTTGTTTCTTTAATGAGGAATCCCCCTTTGCTCTCTTATGAAAGAGAGCTCATGAGAACCAAGAAGCCAAACTTCATCTCAGAAAAACACTCTTGTATCAGTGAAAAGGATGATTATGCACACAAACCCTGGGCAGGGGGGGGGGGGCAGGGGGGGAGGGAGGGGGGAGTTAAAATAAAAAAAAAAAAAGGAAGAAAAAAGACAGGAACAACAGAAAAAAAACCTTCCTGACCATGTTGCCTACAAGAGCAGACATCTGCCTTTGCATTTGAAAATGACCAAGTAGTGCCAGTTGGCATTTTAGGTTGGCAAAATGTGCACAAGTAGAGCACAGGCACAGAGTGGTTATTAGCCCATTGAAAATGTAATGAAAAAGCTGTGCACATGGGTGGCTTAAAGATATTTAAACATGATGATTAAATGTAAAATGACTGTAGTTTAAGAGTCTGTCTCAGTGGACATATTTAGTCTTGTAAAGATTCCAGAGCAACCAGGCTGCTTCCTTAACTGTAGTTGTAGCTGGTTGTGTAGACAACTGGGGGAAGTTTGAACAGGCAGCATGGGATTGCACAGGCAACCCCGGATTGTACAGGCAACTGAGCATCAGACCAGGGGATAGCTGTAAAAAGCTGTAAAAGCAAAGGTGATTTAGCCTTTCTGTGCCCAGCAGGGGGACAAATATAAATGCTAGGCCAGGAATTTATAAATTTTATATAAATTATATATTATAATTTATAAATGCTGGGCCTCTTCTGCTGGGCCAAGAGGGAGGCCTAGATGCCTATGCCTGCCTATGATAATATCACAGCTTCCAAGTGCTTCCACAGCTACAAATCTGAAGAAGCAGATTTGTAATTGCTCACCAGGAGCAGAGGGAAGGGACAGGCTTCTCTCCTGGACATCAGTGCTTTCCTGCCATGCTGAGGTGGGTATCTTTGAGGAGCTGTGTGCTTGTGACCTCTAGTGCTCAGCAGTCTCTTTGAATACTGGGGGTTTGGGAGAAGGGTCTCGAGAGAAGAAAGGGCACTGGTTCACTGGTTGATATCTAGCTGACTCTGTGAAAGGCTGGATAAAGACCATGACAATGGTTGCCTCTCAGAAGTCTAGCAATAAGACTGTCTGACCAGGACACGCTGTTCTCCAGCTTCCCATATCCCCAAAGTGGAAAGTATCCCAGAGGGCCAAGGCAGCATCTTTTCCATATTTTCGGGCAGCCATGGGATTGTACTTAAGAGATGGGAGAAAGGTGCAGAAGTGAAATATTCCATTGCCTTCAGTTTCCATCATCCCTTGTTACATGCTTTCCCCCTATGTTCCTGTCAGACATTTCAGCTTGCTTTCATGGTTCACAGGAAGTGCATGGCAACACCTTCCCCATGGAGTGCAGCTGCTGAGCTGTGCCCTCCCTGCTCTGCTGAGAGCACCATACCAGCCCCCAAAGGGATGTCCAGCTGCAGATCCACCAGGGATGACCTTCCTGGCACACCTGGACAGAGGCACCTTCTTTTCCTGACTGTGTGATGCAAGACAGAGCAGAAACACATCCTTGCCCCACAGAATAGATCCTAGAAGGCAAAGGGCTCTCTTGCAGTTTGCAACCACCCAGAACACTGCAGTCTCCCACTGGTCAGCCAGAGACTTCTGCATCACATGAAATACTGTAGCAACATCTCTATGAGGTATGGGAGCAATTTACTTCGTAATCTAGTCTATCTCTTGATTAATGCTAAATTAATTTATTTTACTGATTTTGATGGCAACAAATGCAGAAAACAGCACAATTGTACTTTATAGTTAGACTGCAATCATCTGCTTTTCTCCAAGTGCTGCAGCCTGTTTCTGAGATGCTGAATAATTTCTGTTTTCAGAGGCCTGGAATTATTTCTCAAGACACAAATCACAAATAGCTTTTCTCTTTCAGCCTTTCTTCTGTCTAATGTTTTTCAATTTTACGCAAGGTTCTTATAAAACGATTTATAAAGCTTCTTAGTTTGAACCAGCCCTGCAAAAGCATTTTGGATATTGGATATATTAAAGTATATTAAAACATAAAACACTATTAGAAGTGTTCATCGATGAGCTGATAGAGATATTTAGCTGTTGTGCATAGTATTGATTTCAGTGAAAACTGTGAAGTTTCTGATTTATATAAAATTAGTAGAGCAGCTAAAATGGAAAACTGGATTTACATAAAAAAAATCATAGTTATGGAATTAAGTGATTGTTGTAAACACTTGCAGAGTGAAAGAATATTCCCAGATCATGTCAGGTATACCAAATGTTAATTCAGAGGGATTGTCAAAGGATATTTCACTCCTGTAAGTGCATTTGAAACACAGGTTAATTAAAAAGATCCTTTTTTTAAAAAAAGCAATATGTAATTTTTTTGTTTCTATTTTTAAAATCTCACATTTTAAAACATATTTGTCTTCAAGTTTTTTCCTTTTCTCCTTATTCATTCTTTAATCTCTTTGAAGAGAATAGGATTTGAACTTTGATTATGCTTGTGGATCATTCCAGCTCAGGATATGCTATGACTCTTCAAGAATGCAAAATTCAAAATCTGAAACATGTAAAAGCAGGAAAAATCACAAGGGTAATTTGAAAAAACTATTAAAAAAAAAAAAAAAGGCACACAAAATCTCTACCTTCTTTCACTGAACTAAGCATGGAAAAAGAAAATCACTTTTTGGATGGAAAAAAATATGAAATGGATAAAAAGATAATTAAGGGAGTTAAAAATGGTCATTTCAGGGATTTAAATTTTTTTTTATAATTTTTAGGAAGACCATTTTTTGCTTTTCTTTCTTTTTTCCTATTCAAATAATGTAAGAAGCAGATTTTTTAAAACTAGTTTCACTACTTTGTGCTGTAATGGTAAGCCCTGGCACAGCCAGCTAATCAGGGTCATATTCAGTCAGGTGCTTCATTCATTGGGACAAAGTTTCTTAATTTGCAAATCTGACAGTAAAATAATAAATGTGGTTTTTTTTCAGATTGGAGAGAAAGGATATAAGAAGGACAAAACATGAGTCTTTTGACAGACTCCTGGTAGGCAGTTCAAGGGAAATCCTTTCACTGCAGATCTAATCATTTAACATCAATCCAATTT
This sequence comes from Rhadina sibilatrix, assembly GCA_013400275.1. Lineage (NCBI taxonomy): Eukaryota > Metazoa > Chordata > Aves > Passeriformes > Phylloscopidae > Rhadina > Rhadina sibilatrix. The sequence continues at coordinate 509,763 of VWYO01000330.1, forward strand.
AGGTGCTGTTGAATATTAAGAGCAAGCAGTCACTTGGAGGCAAAGAAATTCTTTCATATTAAACATTTACACTTAAAAACAACTAGTAAATTACTGTCCATCCTGTCTGTTTCTAAAAATTCATTCACATAATGTTGCATCAGTTTGCTTGAAATGGAAGATTCTGGTTTTAATGGAAGAATGGGAGAAATGGTTTTAAGTGACAATGTGACGCAAATGGGTGGTAGCTCTGTTATCATTATTGATCTTATATAAAAAAAAACTCAAAAAACCTCAAACTTCTCTGTAACAAGCTTGCATCTTTTTTTACAAAAGTTTAAGGAATCTAATGGCCATAAAGAATGTGTGTTTTTTGCCAAGTCTGTCTGAACAGACTGTTGGCATTGCCATTTTCTGGACATTCTGTCTACAGGCCGGAATTGAATTGAATTTTAGTTCTAATCATTATTCAGTTAATGAAAGAGGGAGGTTGTTGTTTGGGTCCTTTTTCCCTTCTAAGGCCTCTGTAGAAATGAAATCTGCTGTTGTGCATAGATCATCATAAGGTATATTCCTTACTTTGTATTTTTGACCTCTACCCCCCCTCTACCCTCTTCTGAGGATAAGCATAAAATTTCATTGATGTGTCGGCTTTCTGCTGATCTTTTCCATAGGGGCGACCTTCCTGAGTAAAACTTTTGAAAATACAAGCAGATTTAGTTTCATTTCATGGATTAATGACAATTCTTAAAAGACCAATAATAAATTCTTCTAGGTTGCGCTAGGGCGTATCTGAACTCACTGACTCACTCTACGCTACCACCTTCTGCTGAATAATTTTATGTGGAAGTTATTTTAAATGTGACCTACAGTATCCCAAAGTACCTCAGGCTCATCTGCTTTTATATTATAAACATCCTGTTTCTTGAAGACAACATAGTTATGTAACTTTTGAACAAAGATGAAAAAAAAAAGATTGAGGCAAACAAACTGCAAATACAGCTCTTGTGTCACTGGAGAAAATCTTACACAGAACAGGTAGACCTGATCATGCCAAATGTAAGGCACTTATTCACATGCATGTTATAAGGACTAAAATTTGGCAGTGGTAGAAATTGGAAGTGCCGTCTTCTCTTTCCAAATCTGCCTTCAATATGCAGTATTCTCTAAATAGAAGATATTAGCATGTTTCTAGCCTCAAGAAAATTATAAAGGGGCACTTGGGTATTCACCACAAATTATTTCCTGAAACTGCAAAGGTCTAGGATGTTTTTGGCACCAAAGTACTGCTGTGCTACCCTGTGATTTGCCTTTTCCCCTTGGTAATTCATAGTGACAGACTTTTAAACAGAATTACATCCCCCTAAGCAGTTTCCCATTCTCTGGTAATGGGCAGGACAGCACAAACAATAAGGAAACATGACTGGAATACAGATATGGCTGTCCTTGTTTGGCATCTACACAGAGATAGGTGTTCAGCTTTTTTTTTAACAATGAAAGAACCCCCCGTGCCCTCCACACATTTTATTTCGGAGGCAAAATCAGTGTGTTTGGGAACGTGCATAAAGAGGGAAAAAGTTTAGAAAAGAAACCCCGAACAGACCACTATTTCTCAAAGGCTGCAGGCAGCTATTCTCATGAGCTCAGACCTTTAAGGCAGCTCAGCTCTTTCACAAACCTATTGTTGCTCTGCCAGAATGCTCTCATTGTGGACACGTATTTTATCCAGTCTCCTCATCCCTTCTGTCTGTGCTATCAGTTCATAATTGAGAGGCAATATAGCAATGCACCTTTTTAAAGAGATTCAGAATAAAATGCATTACTGCCACACAAGGCCAAAATAGAACAAAAAACGTTTCTGAGCGTTGATCTTTCTGTGGGGAAAGAAGGAACAATTGTCTTTTATGCAAAGAATAGTTAACACAGTGCCTGGAACGTGCTATAGTTATCTTCCTCCAAAGTCAGTATGTCTGTAGGGACGATAACTGCATATTTTTATGTCATTTACATATATAAGCCCTTTTCATGGCTTTGAGACGGAAAAAAAAAAAAAAGGATAAGTGTGCAGATATCTAGAACCCCCTGTGGGGCAATCACATTTACTATTAATGACATTTACTATTAAGGAATCATACCTGTTTTGTGTTATTTTGTATGTATCTTCCCCATCTTTTACATACCATAAAACCATAAAATACTATCACAGTAACAGATTATGAACTGGTATAGCTTCATCCACTTCCATCTACTTCCATGATAGGATTTACTGTTATAAATTGATAAGACAGGTCTGACTCTAGGCTTAAACCTTTTTTCCACTTCCTCATCTAGAATGAAACAGTTTTTCCGTGATGCCAGCCAACTATCTGAGACAGCAGTGAAAACTGCAAAAGAGAATTCATAATTAGCCTCTGTAGCTCTATTGCCAACAACATCTTAATCATCAGAGATCCTTTCTGATGAAATTGGTTTCTGCCCTTGTTGCAGAAGAGGAAGGATCTTATTCTGCTCATAAAATTTATAAGACTCGATGTCATTAATTTATTTTCCTTTTTCTTACATTTTTTCCATCCTGCAGCACAAGATTCAAATGTGAGCTTGCTTATGGTCACACACACACATTCTTACAGATTGCATTGCAATAGTATGGAAGGGTCATATATGGAAAAAAGGAGCAGGATGGGATCAACTGGCAATGAAACACCTTCCATGAGGAAAAAACTAACTGAAATCTCTTAGGTGGAGCTCTGGTTTTGGATAGAAAACATGGAAGTCAGACTCCCAGATCCTGATCTGATCAAAGACACTGGGGCCTCATGATAAATTTTGAGGCTCTTGGTCCTCCAAAGCTGAACTCTTCCCCTCCCCTCCTGACAAGACTTGTCATCAGGGTACTGTGCAGAGACATTTGGACTTCAAAGGCTTGGTGAGTCCTTCCTAGTGGAAAGGATCTCTACAAGCCACCTGGTCCAACTCTCTGTTCAAAGCAGAAAGAATTCTGGCTCAAGGAAACCTTGCTTGGCTTTGTCAATCCCAAGCTAAGGTATTTCCAAGCCTCTCTGAGCAGTCTGGTACCTCTCAGAAAGCCACACACTTCCTGGGCATGGTGAGTTACATTGGTTTTGCTCTGAGCCTGCTTGCCTCCTTGGCAGGAACACCCAGAGGGAGATTCATCCAGCCTAAAAGCTGGATAATCTGACCTGGACCTCAGAAGGCTTCAGTCTGCCACAAAGAAATAGGTGCTTTTAAAAGTGAATTGTGTGCCACTTTTCTCCTCTTATTATAGAGCTTGCAGCCTATTTAACTCCTCAGAGAAAAGCTCCTTTCCCCGGTTCAGGGGTTTCAACCTAAGCCAAACGAGAAGAAAACACCAAGCTTGTTTAAGAGCAGAATGTGGGCAGAGACATAATTAAAGCTAGCTAAGGAACTTCTAAGCTATTTTGGTGAAGCAATGTGGTAGCAAATTGGAGGAGAGGATCTCAGTATTACCATTAAAACTAGAATTGAAATTTGAGAAAAAGACCCAGCTAACCCAGCACTGAGCTGTAGTTTGTTTCACTATTTTTAGTTAAATGTCTGTTAGGGACTGAAGCTTCACTTTTTCTTTCCGTTTCAGAAGCACAGATCGAGAGAATGCTTGCTTCAGTTCCCTGTTTCAGATTTTATGCTAAGATCAGGGTAGTAATTTAAAAGTGCATCAAGCAAACAGAACGTGAAGGTTTACTTCCAAAACAAACAGGACATCAGGAATAATTAGAGCTTCTCAGTCTTTTGCAATAAAATTGTGATAAGCAAAAGGTGTTGCTCTCCAGGCAGCAATGTCTAAAGCAGCCTTTCAAGACAAATAGAAGGTTTCTATTTGTTTGCTCTATTTTCTTCAAAGTGCTTAGGTGGGATTATATTATCTTTTCTTCTTCAGCTGCCTTCTCCACAGTCTGTTTTACCCCTGGCAATTTACTTTTCCCCCTCATAGATTGCATCATTCATATTTCTTTATCTCACCCTTTCTTAGAAATTGCTGTCCAACTTCTTGTTTTGTTCCTTAGCCAGCATACTTATTTTTTGCTTTTGTTTTCTGCTCTGTCTTTTCCCGCTTTCCTGTTCCAATTTTTCCTTGGTGAGCTCCAGTTACCTAACACAGCCAGACAAGATCTCCCTCTGGGGAACTGCAAAGACTCCTCTCAGTCTCCACTGGCTCTGTGGTGAGCAATGGAGTTACTGGAGTTCAGAGGCTAGTTTCACTAAGACTCTGGAATTTAGAAGCAAGCTGGGTGAGGGGAACTAATATTTCTTGTCATACAGACTTTTTGAAGTTTATTCCCTTCATTCTACTATTTTTCACTTGTATCCTCTGGCTTTCTCTGGGTTTTTGGTTTTTTTTTATTTCCTCCAACAGTTCCTACAGTCCTTTTAAAACAGCAAAGCCCCTCTCAAACTTGGATTGGTTTGAACACCTCATATCTGAACATAATACCTTCTTTCTTTGAAGCATTTATGTTTCAGAGCTCCATCTCTGGCCCTGCAGCAGCACTGGGACACCCCAGGAGAGCAAAGTCTCTGAACTCTGCTACAGTTCCCACACTGGAAAAGTAACTTGGATGCAGTAAGAGCATCTCCTGGTCTTTCTGCATTCACATATAACTCAGATATATAAGTGAAGCCTTTAAGTAAAAACGTTGCTCTACTTTTCCTTCTCATGCCATCTATTTTGCCTACTGTTAGGAATAATCCAAACTCCCTTGTATTAGTCCATTTTTGAGCTGCTAATCTCTATCCTTTATGCCCACAAATATGGGGTTTTTTTCCTATTTCCACTCATAGCAAAAGTTTAAAAGTCAAAGGCCGTACAAAAAAATAATAATCTCATCTGAACTCATATGATCTATGCTGACAAGCAACCCTGACTCACTACCCTCGTCCTTGCACACCTGCAGAAGATGAGCACGGACACCAGGAGCACCCTGCCAGCCCTGGCTTTCCAGAGTCCCTGCTGTGGCAGCACAGTGTGCTCAGTGCTATCTGCACCTCATCAGTCATATCTGAAAACATAATACCAAGAAAATAATCTATTTAGGAAGAATAGGAGGGGAAGATACATTTTTATATAAAATTAGCCCAAAAAACTTCTCAGAACTGTGTGACTGAAGTCAATGAGAAAGCTGAAGGAGTTTAAACACAGGACGTTTCCCAGTTTCTTGGAATAGAGAGCACCAGGCTTTCACAACATCACAGAGGGCTTCTGGGGACCTTCTAGTCCCAAAAGAATCACCTATGATGTGGTCAGAATGTGTTAAAACCTAAATTAGGTAGACATGGATTTAAAGCACTCAAAACAAGGATGTGAATTCAAGAGCAGCTAAACCCAAATTTTATGAGACCCTACTCCTCACTCCCATTCTTCCCTCCATCTCCTCCTGCCCTGAGAAGGCTAATTCAGACACAACTTAACTGTTTATGGGTTGTTTACAGGTATGAGGACTGAAAAATCACCACAGAGAAAGACTAGACACTCTGGTCAAGAGCACTGTTGTAACAGTTATGCTAGAGACAAAGTTCCCTTAGAAAGAGAAGAATCCCCAAAGTAAAAGTAGGAGATTCCTCTGTTCCCTCTCCTGGATGCTGAGCTACAGCACAAGCTTCTAATGTGGTTTAAAGCCAGAGTCTTTTTTGCTTTCTGAATTACATTTCTAATGGGAGCCTTGTTAATTTCTCCTTTTTTGTTGCAATTCTAGACAGAGCAAGAAATCTTTGCTAGTGGAAGGCTTGCCCAGGGCTGTCATTCCTAAAAATCCTTCATGAGTAACCAACATTCACCAGAATGCAAACTGAACTCCAGAAAGTGTGATGTTAAATATGTCAAAGAACTGAGGCTTGCAAGAAGCCACTCATGTCATCAAACTCAGGTCCACTGCAGTGTATTTAGCCACCTCTGCTCTACTGGGACTCGAGGTTTAAAAATATTTAAATTTCTTTAATTCCCCTAATGTTGTTAAAACTATTCCTGGGACAAAACTCCAGATCGTAAGAAAATTTCTACTGCTGTTCAGCCTTATTTATCCATCACTGAATTATTGTTCTTTGTGCTACTATCCCTGTCTTTTAGTTTAAATATTCCTTTTCCCCATGGTGTTTACAGATGAGAGCTAGAGTTTCTCTACAGAGAAACAGGCACTGGGCTATTTCAGAGGCACCCCTGTACCCAGTGCAGCTGGGATGTGTTTAGACACCTACCATCTGGATCTCACCTGACACAGATGCTGTTTGTAATTACCTGTATTCTTTTGGAGGAAAGAGGGAAAAAGAGCACACAGAGAAAGAGTGTAATGGCCATCCTTTGCAACAGTTTGGCTTTTTTTTTTTTTTTTTTTCTTTTTCTTTTTTTGCCAGGGATGTTTCTTTTTGGGTTTGATTGCTTGAACTCCTGCTGCAGTTCCTTTTCATGTTCTGAGCAGGGAGGATTTTGGTGCCCTGGGCAGGCAGATACCCTTCAGCCCTCTACCAGCCACTGCCCTGCGCTGCTTTCCCGCCGGTGAGCAAAATGTCTCAGATCTTGGCTGCTCTAGCACTATGCTCCCCTGAAAACAAACCAACCAACCAACCAAAACCTCTTAAATAAGACAGGGATGAATACCATAATATCCAAATATCCCATCAAAAATATTCCTGCTCAGGACTTGCTTAAATTTAGGAGCAGTCTAACTCATTAGAAGTGTCCCTGTCTCACCTGGGATTCCCTCAGGCATCCAGAAATCTGCTAATGTGCATGCAAGGACCTTCTCCATCTTGAAAGTTGATGCTCCTGTGTGAACTCTTTCACCCAGGAATTAGGCACATCCATGTTTGAATTTTCTACAGTCTGAACTATATTCTGAGCTCTCCTAAGTTTCTCTTGTAAGGTTTGGATCCCCACAACAGGCACTGGGACTGTTTTGTTTATAAATTACCAAGCTCTCCACCTCTTCAGTGCTAGGGGAGTAAGTTCCCCCTCTTTTCTCACTCTTCCAATTAATGTCCCACTTTCCAGGAGCACAGCACAAACAGCAAAGGATTAGCTGCTCTGGGCAGGTGGACTCTTCTTTCACAGCCAGTGCTGAAGTTCTGCCAGGCTGCAGAACAACACAAATACAGGAGAAAAAAACAAAAAAAAAGAAGTAAGTCTGAAGCTCTGCAGCCTCCTGAACATGCACTCACCTGCAGCAGGGAGGTGCTAGCCCTGATGCTTCCTGTTGTTTGGAGCATCATCTCAGCCCACATTTATTTTAAGCTTGTGCTTACTTTCATTTTTAATAAGAGAATTCACACACTACCTTACATCTCACCTCACCAGGCTTACTAATTTTTTCTAACACCTACAGAGCAGTTTTCTTAGTTTTTGTTTCATCTCCAGAAACATTCAGACCACTTAAATCCCATAAAAACTTGCCCTGCTCCTTGATTTCCTCTGCACAACATCTCCATTCCCTGAGATTGAAAGCTCTTGTTTCCTTTTGCCAAGAAGATTTCTTCAGGCCCATTGATGTCAGTAAAGCTTTTACACTGATTAACATAATGAAGTTAAACTGAGAAGAATTAGTCTCGAGATCAGTAATTGTATTTCTTTTAGACCCATAGAAGGCTTTATGAGCTGCAAGCCTGACTGTTTTTCCCCACAGCCATACCAGCTGGTCTGAAGAAAAATGTGTACTTCATCTCAATCCTGTTTGTGATCCCGACAGCTACAGTACAGGCTCATCATCAAATACACAAATTTTAACTGTGTTTCATAACTTGATGTGCGTTTTTGGGGAGGTGGATGGAAGAGATGGCAAGAGGCAGCTATTATTTTGCCTGGCAGAGGGAAGGTGGAAAGCAGGCCAGCTGCAGGTAGTCAGGGTGGAAAGCTGCTGCTGTGCCATTTTAGAATTGGCAATTTGCAATCGGGAGAGGCATTTTTTCTCTCCTGCCAGCTGGAGGCTCTTGGCAATGTGGTTATGTTTTTAGAAACCAAACAATTCAATCTTTCTTGGTTTTCCCCAGAGTTTCGGATTTTACCTCATGAGATTTGATCTAAAGCTTTTTTATCGCATCTGACTAACAAAAGATTTATTAAAAATGAAAGAGGACACAAGAAAAATAGGAGGTAGTACAAGTGTTCATCTGTATTCAGCAAATCAACTGCTTTGAATATATGAAAACCAAGTGGTTCTGAATTTATTTTCCATTCATTAAACAAACCATTTCATGCTGGCATACAGTTACCACTCCAGTTTAAGTCCCTGTAAAGAAGTGCAGGGGTTTGAGTTGTTTTGTACTACTGTACATAAAAATTTTGCGCCTCTTGTCTTTAGCAAGCTTTGATGTATGGTTTGAACTTATGGTATATGACTACTTGTTCAGCAATAGAGCACTAGTTTTAGTTTTCTGTTTTTAAAATATATTTTAATGTCTGTATTATTTTTCTCTGGAGATTATGCAGACAATGATTTTCTGATTGAAATGGATTGAACTAAAATGCCTAAAGTTTAAACTTATCTTTTGCTTAGCATTGGTGTTTATGTAAAAAACTTTCAAACATGGAAACCATTTGTCTTGCTCTTTATTTCAGAGAAAACTTAGCCCTCTAACTCCTACTGTGTATTATACTTACTGAGGTGTGATTTCAAACCCTTTTTGTCACCTGTCCCACATTTGTAGCTCAACACACTGTAGCACCAAGTTGCAAAGCACATGCAGAAATCTGAGCATTGCTTAAAAAGAATTTACTTAGAATATACTCAAGCACATGCTTTTATATTAATGTGCTTTGTAAGTGCAATGTCCCAAAACATCTATTCTCAGGGTCAGTAGGTCATGTAGGTTTATGGAACCTCACAGAAAGGAAAAAATTAAAAATTTAGTCTAACCTATTCCCCAGATCTTTTCAGTGGCTTTACAAGAATGCAGGATAGAAAGGTATTTGTAGGATCAAAACATTAATAAAACTACTTTGCAGAGATTCAAGTTCAAAAGCTGTTGTTTAGATTACTGTGGTGCTGTCTCCAGACCTCAAAGCGTTTGAAAAAAGAATTGAATCATTCTGCATGAATTTGTCACTGAATTAAGAGGTTAATGTTTCAAAAAAGAGCAACACCCAGCAGTTGACCTTTTCAGCTGTACTGAAAACATCAGCCACTTCATATTACCAGCTATGGTAAAACAAAAGGAAAGAAGCACAGAAGCTAAGACTCAGTTTAAGAGAAGGTAAGTCATACCCTTAGTGTATGGGACCAAATTTCCCAACTGCTCTTACCCTGAGAGCTACTCTTGAAGAACATAATCAAAACTAATACATAGAATCACAGAATCACTTAGGTTGGATAAGACCTCCAAGTTTATCCAACCACAAACCTTACACTGCCAAGTCCACCACTAAACCATGTTTCTGTGTGTCACATATACGAATCTTTTAAATATCTCCAGGAATGACGGCACAGTCTGGGCAGTCTGTTCCAATGCTTGACAAGTCTTTCCATTAAGAATTTTTTTTTCTGATACCCAACCTAGAAAAGTCCCAGTGAACACATCAAGTATATGAAGTATTTAGTCTGATTAAGATTTGGATAACTCTCTTTTGTTTTTACTCTTTTCCAATGGAAGTGAATTGCTGCTAATTTCCTTCTGTTTTCATGCAGCCATCAGACATGAAACAAGTGGAGGGAGAGGAAATGAAAAATAAAACATACATATTGCATCCTTCTTTCTGGATCTTCATGAACTCCAGTGGAAGAAAAATTTCTATGCAATGAATCCTCTCCTATAGTTTAAGTCATCAAGTCATCATTGTCAAAAGGAAAATCTAAGTACAATTGCTAAAGATTCAGAGCAGAATGAAAGACATGCCTTTCACTAAAGACCTATTCCCTGAGCTTGTTTGAGAAACAACTTCATTGCAAAATGCTGCACCATCTAAACAAAACATGAGAAACAGTCATGTTTATCCAGATCATTTCAAACTTGAGCAAAATTTGTAATATTGAGTATTTTTAGATTTTAATATTGTCATTGACTTTTCAATGTTATCTAAGTTAAATCTTTGGATTAGACAGCTTCAGTTTGCCTAAAGAAGTCATCCAGAACCTGTGTTCTGCAGGAAATACCTGCATCTTGGGTTTTTTGTTCAGGCACAGGATGAGAATTGTACTTTTCAGTATTTTAAACAATGAGCTGGTGGTATAATGGTTTCTGCTCTACAAGAGCATGAGTGATAAGTGCAGCAGCAATTGTGCATCAAGTAAATGTGGTATGAAATGTGGTTTAGAGTTCCATAAAACAGATGGCAATGCTTCTCGTAATAAGCAGAGAAGCAGCTTGAATTCAGTGTCCAGACCCAGCAGGGCAAGAGGGAGTTACAATACTGCAATCACAACTGCTCTGCCAAGTGGCTGCGTAGAACAAAACTTGTTTCCATCAACTCTGGGAGAAGCCCTCTACCTTTACAGAGGGCCATAAAGAAAAGTCACATATGAGAGGAAAACAGAGGTTAGGAAAAAAACCAAAATATTAACACTAAATTATTAAAAAAAAAAAAAAAAAAGTCTCTGGGAGCCTAATCTGCTTTTCTAAATCACTTTTAGAGCCAATGTTTGCAGCCAAGTTGCTGAAGCTCCAGCACTGTGCTGAAGTACTGTGTAATTGCTGGGGGATCTCTTTGCTTCAGAGGTGCAGAGCAATATGCATTTATCCTGCTAGTTCTGTCTGGGATGAGAAAGAGACATCTTCTGGGAGATTCTGTCAGAGTGATAAATGACAGAAATAATTTCTAAAACAAAGGAAATTACTGATTTGGTGAAATTTGTTATGTTCCAGATAAAGCAAGTCACTGCACACTATTTTATCTATGACTTCAGCTGCTGAACTAGGGCATGTTTTCATGATGTCAGTGCTCTGACTCTCAGTCCCTGTTGCATCTCCTGACTCAACAGCTCCAGAATTTTCTCAAACACTCTTTAGTGCAGATTTAGGGCTTTAATGGTGGAAATAAATCACAATAAAAGACGCATTTAGAGTTCTATTAGATCATGCATCTTGAAACAAATCAAGTGGGCTGTATTTACAGGATAAGCTTTATGTGTCTGAAAAAAGGCTTTTAGTATCTCCATATGTGAGTTCCTGTATGATGTTTCAGTGAAGGAGGTCCACATAGTCTTGGGGCATAGGAACAGAAAAAAAAAGCTGACTAGTGCTATATTACCAGTGTATACCAAAACGAGCTGCTAAAATCTCAAAAGCAGGAGGAAAGTTGAAAAATCAGATAGGATTCACAAAAAGATAAGAAGATGGTTGCAAGATGTAAAACATGACTTCCAATGAAAGATTTGAAGAGCTTAATCAAGCTAGTTTATCAAAAATATGCCAAGAGATGCCTTCTTCACTGCCTGTCCATCTCCACCAGGATCAGAACATGGGTTCTTCAGCTTAGCAGATAAAAATGTAACTATATCAAATAGCTGGGAGGTGAAAAGTTATTCTGATTCAAAAGTGAAATGAAGCTCAATTTATTTAAGCTGAAAACATTTTGTGACTGGAAAGAACATATCTAAGGTGCTCTGTTTCACTGGAAAGTTTTAAACTTAGGCTGACAAATGATGATCCAGCCAGTTCAAATAAGGGTTAGATGATCTTTGCCTTGCAGAAGATCAAACTTACTGTAAATTAGCTATGGTGCCTTTTGAGCTAAGAAACTNTCTCAGGCAGTTTAAGTGCATGGAGAGCTAGCTGAGTCAACAGGAGCTCATACAGCTCCTATGAGGAGCAGCTGAGGGAGCTGGGGTTGTTCAGCCGGGAGAAGAGGAGGCTGAGGGGTGACCTTATCAGTTTCTACAACCACGAAAGGAGGCTGTAGCCAGGTGGGGGTCAGTCTCTTCTCCCAGGCAACCAGCTACAGGACAAGAGGACTGAGTCCTAACCTGTACCATTGGTGGGTTAGGTTGAACATTGGCAACAAGTTCTTCACATAAAGGGTGATTAGATATTGGAATGGGCTGCCCAGGGAGGCAGTGCAGTCACTGCCCCTGGGGGTGTTGAAGGATAGACTGGACATGACACTCAGTGTCTAGTTGACAGGGTGGTGTTGGGTTATAGGTTGGATTTGACGGTCTTAAAGGTCTTTTCCAACCTAATTGATTCTGTAATTCTGTGATTCTACAATGTACAGATACTGGACATTAACCTTAGGCTGCTAGTTTCTTGAGCATGGTCTTACTTTCCTTGTAAAGAACTGACATCTTCTTCAATGAAAGTTTTCCCTGAGGGGAAAAAAAAAAAAAAAAAAGAAAGCAAGCAGGATTTGGCCCTTAGCTATCCTGTGCATCTTAAAAAGAATTTATTCTTTTCCTTCAGTATTGTTAGAAAAGCCTGAGATACAGCACACATCTTCAATATATGCAGATCAATGTGGACTAAATAATCGGTTCTATAAATGTGGGCAAGCTGAAATAAATTTTGTTTCTACTTTCAAAACAGGGAAGATAAGTGATAGATTAAATTGATCTGCTTGTTTGCAAACAATGTTACTTGAGCTAATTTTGAGAGTTCAGGCAATGCCAAGATAGAGGGGAAGGAAATGTTTGTTGATCTGTATTCTTTGGAAATGACATAAGTCTGCTTACCATCTTAATGTGTCTTGCATTCTGACTGTGAAGAGGTGACCAGGTTTAATATCACTCAAAAGGTGCCATAGCAGGGGTTTTGGCTCTTTTTTTAACTTTTTCTTTTCTGAGATTAAGAAATCTTGTACTTTATAGTGATTGGTTTCACTCTAGGCAGTTTGTCTAAATAAATGAGTCAGTGCTATATTTTGACTCTTCTTGATTGTCAGTGTGAAAGGAGTTGTTGGCTAAGGTCCATTTCCAAAGGGAGAGAAGCCAACGAGGATTGATGGGTACAGTATGGAAGCCAGTAACTGTATGTATTTGGAAACACCACTCTTGGCCACTGGTCTGTTTTCTTCCTGTTACCTTCCTTCAGTGTTGTCACAAGAGATTGCCAAAGCACAGTACATCTGTTTTAAAAAGGAATAATAGAATTACCTTCAAAGAATTGTTTGTGGCTTACCCATCTTGCCTGACTTGATATACAATATATGTTTTGCACTAACAGTTGGTGCAGATGGGTCAGTACACTCACCCTTCACCCTCTTAAAATCATGAGAGTTCTGTCTTATCTGCAACTGATTTCATGTTAACTTCACTGGAATCTGATTTTTGCCTTTCCATTGTGCCAGCTGAAACAGAAACCCTGTTATAGAATAAGCCAAGGCAGCCTAACACCAGAACTGAACAAAGAGTCTGTGTGTAGAAAATTTATTTAGAGTGAGCATTTAAATGTCTGCCACATATTGTTATATTTAGCGCTAATGCTACTGTGCATTTGGAAGAGGCTGCAGCAAACCTGATGGCAAATAACAAAGTCCTTTCTTTCTACAATATCAATTGTCACTGGGTACTAAAGTATTGATAGTTATGTAAAGAGTCAACTATGAAGTCTAAATATTTATAAAATATCATTTTGGAAGTGTGTTTGGTGGCTCCATATGTAGCTCCTAAAGTCAGTATTGAACTGGAATCAAGAATGTAGCTACTTTATTATGTGCAAATGTATTCACACAAAAATTATAGCACTTACCTTTTCAGTTTATAAATAATTTCCCCACAGTTGACAAATAAAGTAGTTATTTATTGAGGAAATTATTTTTTTTTTTGTAAGAACCATAGAGCTCTTTTGTCAGAAAGTTATTTCCTGTACAAGATCATTGTTTAAATGACATTGCCTTATCAAATTACCAGACAACTACATTCATTCTCATAAGATCCATTTGCTCCTGTAAGATCTATATTTATTTGAACTTTCCTTCATAACAGGAGTAATTTTTCTTTTTTAAAGAACTTTAATTTTTTTTTACTTTTAAATTTGCAATCCTTTTTGAAGAGAAAAAAAAAATGGTTTGACATGATTTCACTCTGCTACCAAAAGCAGTAGGCTCAGATCACCTTGGTACTTAGTGGATGCTTCTGTTTATCTCAGACTTGAACTGGACAATGGACTTTGTGTGCCTTTTTGTGTTCCAAGGTAGAGGGACTTTGATTTCTGAACTAAATATTAGTCTGGGAGGAGTACTGGCAGGGAAATATCCATTTTAGACATTGTGAGCAATGGGCCACTCTAACACTAATCAAAATAAGTGCTGCCATTGTGGCATGAGGGAGAATCTAAGTACGACTTCACTGTGACTGACCTACTTTTCTGAGGAGCCTACCTGGCCTATTTGCTGGGTGTCATTTCAGAGGCATCTCTTAATTATCTTCAGATATCAGATCTACATGTTCCGATGTGAAATCACTCTCAGAGAAGATCTGCTTTCATGTTGGAAGGTTAATTTGTTTACCTTCAATTTACTTACTGGGGCTTGTTTAGCCTTTCTTTGCAAGGTTAAAGGGTTCTCAGGTATTTTTTTCTATACCTGCTACAAAGCCCCCTCTCAGCCTTGTATTCAGTGAAGTGAAATACAGCCTTGCTCAGATCTCTGGAAATCCCATGACCTTAAAATGTGAAATTAAATCAGCTCTAACCATTTATCTGGGCAAAAGTAAAATCATTGTCATCTTTTTACATGTTTCATAATTTTTTTCCCTAGACAGATATGTTAAGAATTATTTTGGATTTTTGCAAAAGTGATTATTCTCGTTCAAACTGGGAGTACTTTATAACAGCACTGGGTTTTTTCTCCAGATAAGCTCACGTGCTTATGTGACATTGCAAAGCTGACACTGTTTTCTGCTTTTAGTTCCTGAGGTAACAGTTTTGCAACTAGCTCAACCATATTTTCATGAACTGCAATGCTCGAGAAATCCCTGCCTTTAGGACTTCCCCCCCCTCCCCCCAACTCAGCCACATCTGTGTTCTTGGTTCTCACAAACCATGTTTTCAGTGTTTAAAACAGATGTCATTGGACTGAGACAGTTAATAAATTGGTTCAGATTACACTGAGAGTGTGCTCTCTTTACTGTTTACTAATTCACTAATCCCTATGCCACTTGAAACTGGTTGTGCAAATATTGTGGAGCTTTGAGAGAGTTAAAACTGATGGTAATCTCATCCCATCTAGTCTGAGTAATCCTGGACACACTTCTAGCAGCAAGGATGTTCCATGGGAATGCTATGGCAACATCAAAATGTTGGCTGTCTAGCAGGCTTACTGCATCCTGTGCATGATCCGTGAATAAACAGAGGAATTTAGTTCCCGGAGTGTCAGTCTGGCACATTTCACAAGCACTACATTCACTTACCAAAAAAAAAGTCAGCCAGTCATACAGAGAAAGTGCTATAGTGACTGAGTGATAAATCTCCTGCTGCTAACCCTTGTATATACTAAATCTAAGAAGCTAAAAATAGATCATGCATGGCTTAGTTCAGATAGGAAATATGCTCTCCCTCCATTTGTTTATTATTTTTTTTCCCAGATGCTTTTCTTTGTTCATACTATTTTTTTTTTTTTGTCAGTGCATCTTCTTCCTAGACTCTGAACATATGAGCATGCTTAGTTTCACTTAGATCTTCCTCTGAACCAAAGGCTGGAGATAAGGTCACTTGGAGTGAAGTACCAAGTTTGAGCTAAAAAGCCCAAAAGGGATATTAGTCCAGGGTTCAGTGCATAGCAACATGTTCCTATTGTGTATAGTCTACTGAAAATGAGAGCACAACACTGTGTTTGCACTTGGTTCTGTCATGCAGTGATTTCCAGCTCCTCAAAATGAATATAAGCTTTATGCCCACCTATTAGTCTCTTTCCCTATGTATCTTGAAAAGAGGAAATGCAAGGACATTTATAGGATTATGAGGCTTTTTTTAGATGGCACCTAAAATCATCAAGATGAGAGTAAGGTAGATATTACTCCATTAGCAAGCTCCCTAGACACAGATCCCATGCTTGGAAAGACTCACTGAGAAGAGAGAAAAAAATCACAGAGTGGTTTGGATCAGAATGGACCTCAAAGACCATCTGTTTCCAACTCCCCTGCCATGAGCAGGGACATCTTCCACTAGACAAAGCCCTATCCAACCTGATCTTGAACACTTCCAGGGATGGGGGATCCACAGTTAGTGTGGGAAACGTGTTCCAGTGCTTCAATAGCCTGAACAGGTAAGTAATTCTTCCTAATGTCTAATCTAAACCTTCTCTCTTTCAGTTTAGAACTGTTACCCCTTATTCTATCACTACACTGCCCAAACCCCTCCCCATCTTTCCTGTATGCCCCTATAAGTATCCTAAGGCTGCTGTAAGGTTTCCCCAGACACTTCCACATGTTTTTATTGAGACTTACAGTCTTGACTGAAACTGTCCAGGGAAGTTTCTCTGCAAATTATTCTCATGGTTTACCACCATTTCCATCAAAATATTTCTGTCTTTGATCCAGTTTGGTTTGTTTTGGGTTTTTTTTTTTTTTGTTTGTTTTGTTTTGTTTTTTGTTTTGTTTTTTTTTTGTTTGTTTGTTTGTTTTGTTTTGTTTTGTTTTGCTTTGTTTTGTTTTGTTTTGTTTTTTTGTTTTTATTTGGGTTTTTTTGTTTGTTTTGTTTTTGTGGGTTTTTTTGGTTTTGGTTTTGTTTGTTTTTTTTCTTCCAGTTATTTAGGCTTGCATAAATTCAGGCTATGTTTGCACTGTCCAATGTCTGTTTTGTTTTTTATTCCATGAATGTGAACACCATTCTTAAAGATTCTCTTTGGTAGACATAGGTAGAGTTCCCTGAAATTTTGTTCAAAAATGATAGCATCTGAACCGACTGCTATCCCACTGAAGAGGGAAACCCTAGTGTTTGCTGAAAGTAGTTTCCCTAAAATATACCAGCTCCACACTCAGAGACAGTCAAATAAAATTAGAAATAAAACAGCCAGGAAATTTTAGGAAAGACGTACACAACTAAAGGGAAAATCCCCTCTTGCTCCTGTGTAAGTCAGATGAGTAGGCAGGGGCTACTCTGAAAAACGGCAAAGACACAGTTTAGGGAGGATGCATTGTACATCTCCAGAAAGAGGAAAAAGTGGGCTGGCATTAATTGTCTCTTCCAAACTATGAACTCTAGTTCTGAAATTAGTATGAACTAGGATCACAACCAACAAAAGGAGGTGATTCTTCATGCAGCAGTACATAAGTGACTCTCCTTGTCAAAGAAAATGAATGAAACTATGGATGCAACATTACAGGGGTTCAGGAGAAAAGGGGACAAGTAATCTTAGCCCACTGACAAGACAATAGGCCGACTGCAACCTCTGCTAATGCCAGTGCTGCCATTAGGATGTTTCATCCTTTCTTCACCTTTATAGGAGAGATGAACTTAAGCTGGAAACAAGTGAATTCAACATCCCCTTTGAAGAAGACCTTATTTGTTTACTTTTTCTTGTTGTTCAAACCTTCAGTTATTACCTCTGGATAAGAGCTCACATATAAAACTAACCTTAAGACAGAAACAACATCATGATCATGAATGCCAAATTTCTGCATTAGAACAAGCTGATGAAACTGTCCTAAAGATTAATGAAGCTTAAGGAAATAATGCTGCAACTTTTAAAACTGATTTAAAAGAGTATATGTACAAAGGTGGTTTAAGTTCAAAACCTCCCAGCACAACATGCTCAAGCATTATTTTTTGTTGAACAAAACAATGAAAACTCATCTCTGCACATGTTTAAAGATTGTATTTTAATCACAGACTGAAACAGAATGATTTACAAAACTGATGGTTAGATTTAAAACCAACCACTACACCTTCCTGTGGAATATTTCCCGCACACCCTAGCAGATTAGGGATTCAAGTGAAGAACAGAGCTGTTCACGTTTGCCTTTGGAACTGAACAGTGATTTCCAGGATGATGACTCATGCTGCAAGAATTCACCTAAGATGCTTTTCAATGCATTTCATTTACCCAGCTGAAAGTGGCTTCTTCTAGGGATGCCTGCTGGCTTCATCAGAAATCCCAACCATCTTGCAGCTTTCTGTCCAGAGCCTTCTCTGCAGCTCCTCATCATATGCTATGTCAGCTGACTTTGTCCTTTCCTCATTGTAAAGGTAGCAGCCACCAGCTCCTTCCATCTCAGGCGATACTGCTGCATAGATGGTTGTAGAGGCTCCTTCCTCTGGGGTCTGCAGAACAAAAAAAACCCAAACTCAAGTGAGGCAGGTGCAGCGGAAGAATCATATTACCACCATAGGACCTTATCAGTGGCAAACATCTTCCCTAATTTTGCTTTACACTTCTGGTCCTTATGCAAACCTGAAGCTTGTAAGAATAAGGAAGCCATTTATTCAATTGGCAGAGTCCATTTCTTCAACAGTGCTATTTTAAGGTAGCTTAAAGCCAGAACAGATATATGGAAAACTCCAGTCTACTTTTTCAAGAGTTACTCAGATGGAACATACAAAATAATTGATTTAGCTTTCATAGTTAAAGCTAATAAACCCCAAAGCAAGCACAAATATTAAAATCCTAGTTTAATTATTCATTTTCCAAGGATGAAAGGGTCTGTGCTCTCTGCCTTAAGAGGATGAAGGCTATGTTGTTCATGCAATGGGTTCATTGTAACAAAGTGACATGAGCAAAGGATCATGGAAACCATGACAGAAAATTAAGATTCTGCACTTCAGTCCAAATAGGCAGGTAAATGAGGGAACTACTTTTTAAACACAGCATAGTTATCAGGGTTCTGCTCTGTCATAAAGCAAAATGGTGAATGATGTATAATGTCTGATATACCATGAGTATTAAATGAAAATTAATTAGTGAATAGAGTGATAACTCCTTTCACCTGAGCATATGCAAAAATTTTACATTCTGCATTCAGAAGAAACACACAGCTACCACTGAAATGATTTCCATGGTATTTTTTATTCAAATTAAAGGACATATTTAAAACATAGTATTTTATATGCTTTGCCTTTATCAGTGATATAATTCTGATCAATGCCTGCAAGATAATAATGTATCATTCTGCAATCCTTGCAGTCATTATCTGAGGCATTAACAGTACTGATGGTGCTCAGAGCTTTGTCTCCAGCACCTGGCAGGATGTCTTTCCCCAAAGAACTCACTTGATGAATGAGACAGTAGTGAATAGATTACTCAGTGCCTTATAAAAACCAATAAATATAAGTAATTGTAAGTTTTTGTTATGTTTGGCTTTTTTAGAAAATGATTATACTATGATAGTCTGTCTAAAATCACCTAAAAATGCTCATTTACCTTGGTTCAGTACTCTACTACTACTTCACCCTTCATCCTAAGGAAAATAGTGCTATTCGTACTCAGTACATTATGTAAATAACATAAGGGGCCTGAACAATTATTTGCTCACAGAGTTGATAATATAATGATCAGCTATGAACAGCAGTATAAAATATCTTGATATTGTAAAGTAACAGACTATGATGAATATAAGCATTCATATTTTATACAACTTATTCTGGATGACAGAGAAAAAACAAAGTTTTTTTCCATACTCTTGCGCTCTACTAAAAAACAAAAAAAAAAAAAAGTAGTGACACAGATAAACCATTATTTCATGTGATGGTTCACTGGACTTTATGTTCCTGAGTTTAACAGCTCTCCAGCACAAACAGGCATAAATGTCAATATCATGACTCTGAAATCTTTATGACAACATCTCAACACTAAAATGCTGTAGAAAAATTGTCTGTGGGCAGAATTTGTGTGATTATGTTCTTATGAGCAGGGCTCTCTCCAGCCTCAGAGACTGGTCTGTATGGATATCGTTACAGCATCAGAAATACTACACTGCCTCTGCTGCTTCAGTGGGAAGGTTCTCCAAGGATACAAAGAATTTTTCAAGATTTTTACTTTTGCTGATATGCCAGTTAAGTTTCCCACCAGAGGAGATCTATGCCAAGAGGGTGATCAAACACTGGAGCTGGCTTCCTAGAGAGGTGGTTGCTGTCCCAAGCCTGCCAGTGGCATTTGAACAATGCCTCCAAGGATGTGCTTTATCACATGGTCAGTCATGAATTGGTTACTACTGTTGCAGGTCCCTTTCAACTGCAACAGTCTATTCTATTCTCTTCTATTCAAAATAACATCAAATATTTCAAATAAAGGATATGCATTAGTTGAAA
Source organism: Rhadina sibilatrix (assembly GCA_013400275.1). Taxonomy (NCBI): domain Eukaryota; kingdom Metazoa; phylum Chordata; class Aves; order Passeriformes; family Phylloscopidae; genus Rhadina; species Rhadina sibilatrix. Next base: position 529,878 of record VWYO01000330.1, read on the forward strand.
GTGTTTACACGCCCACACTGTCACTTAGAAGTAAAGTAACCTGAGCATCCATTAAAGTCAGCTTGTGTAACTTTTCATACGATTTACTTTGCTCCTCCCATCCACCATATGTAATGTGCTGAGTTGAAAGTTCTGTGCAAAATTCCTATTTAGCTTCTACCACCTGTTGCTAGAAGCAATTATCTAAATGCACAAGGAATAAACCCAACTATACTATATTAAGGAATCAGTCATCACACGAAGTGTTCAAGGTCAGGTTGGATGAAGCTCTGAGCAGCCTGGTTGAGTGGAAGATGTCTCTTCCCATGGCAGGGGAGCTGGAAGAGTGTCTTCCAACCCAAGCCATTCTGTGATTCTAGGTTTCTAGATATTCTAGGAATGTGATAAGGAAAACAAATTTGTTAGTGTAACAGAGAGTGTGTTGTCTGTGTATGACTAATAAATTGTCTTATTCCATCTTCTGAGTGCTTAATTAAGTATGAAAGTTTTAATCTTCCCTTTCCTTATAATCTCTTCATTGTTTTGACATGCTTTCTGTTTTAATGAAAGTAAAAATGAAACTCTGCACCAGGATGCCCTGACCTTCCTGCTGGGCAGTTGAACTGTTTGTTTTGAGAGGCTGGAAGTAAAACACATGTTGTGATTCCTTCTCTGGATCTTGTCCATGCCTACTATGGCAGCAACTGCACATCCACACACACAGTCAAGACAGTTTTTTGGGAAAGTGTTGGGTCTACTACACACCCAAAAATCAACTGCAACAAAGACAGACACACGCAGACATCCTGTCTGTGCACCAGTGCCTGAGAACCTCTTGGGAAGGACAAAGCTGGCAACAGGTTGCAATCACTGGAGCAATTAATGTGTATCTGGACAAGGAGCAGGATGAATTGATTCAGCAGTGGCAGACTCACTCCTGGTTGCCAACTTTCCCCTGAAGAGCTTTTCCATGGCTTTTCTTTTACCACATGACAGGCCATCAAAAGATGAGGAGGAACTACAAAGCCCTTGGAAAACAGCCATGAACAGGATACTACTGTCAAAGCAACACATCTGACCCACCCTTTGATGCCAGTGGCTTTCTAGGAAGGAGAGCACCTGATAAAAGACCAGAGAAATCACCAGCCAGTGGACAAATACCTTGACCTATAAAACCCCACGATGCATCTCATGATGCTCTCTACAAACATACAATGAAAAAAATCCCAACTACACTACATTAAGGAATTAGCAATCACTTGAAGTGTTCAAGGTTGGTTGAAGCTCTGAGCAACCTGGTCTAGTAGAAGATGTCTCTTTCCATGGCAAAGGGTGGGAACTAGATGAATGTTAAAGTCTCTTCCATGAAGTATTATACCAAGAGTTCCAGGTAGACAGGAAGTAATAATAAATATAATTCAAATCCCAGGGGAAGATTCTCTACACATTGCCAATGTAAAAAAAGCCTTAATAAACAGTAAAACAATATTTGTATATACAGAATATATACAATATATCTGTATATACAGAATCAGTAACATCTTGTTCATTAATTGACTGAACTTGTCCTAAGAGAAAGGGGATGCCTATAAATTGCACAATGATTCTTCACTCTTCAGTTCCTAACTTATTGGTGCTGAATTTTATTTTTAATGGGATTCTTGTTTACAAACTGTTATATTATTAGTATCCAAGGAACTGTAATTAATGTCTTTGTAATATACATGTAAAACTGATTTCTGCTTAACTTCTTCCTAATGAAATTCTGAACCTGTATTTCCCTTTGCTTCTTATAGTATTGACCACAACTTTTACTTTCTTTTTCAATTAACTATATGTTTGTCTTCAACAGTAAATAAAGATCTGATTGAAAGTACTCACCTTTGCTCATTAGATGTGTAAGTTGTGGAAGGAGAGAAAAGATAGCAAGTGACCAGCTAATTTAAGCAAAATGTAGGCTACATACACCAAACTACATTATTTTGGCACTATCTATTCCCAAAGAAAAGGCCTTTTTACAGAAGCTCAAACATTTCTCTTTTTTTCTTAAGTATTCATCAATTATAACTCATCAACAAAGAATAATTTTCCCTCAGTATGAAATGGAATATTCTGTTCTAGGAAAACTGGGACAAATGCTAAGAGGGTTTATATTTTAGTATTGCTTTTTTAGGACTTGCTAGTTCATGCATTTTGATTAATGCAATTTTAAGGGACATATAATTTTGTCCAGACTAGGCGCTAATTCTTGCAAAATGGGTTAGCTGACAACAGTCAGTTCCTACAGCCATGTTGCCATGAAATGTTACATCTTTTCCATTTGTCTAAAACAGGAGCGACAGCTCGCTCTTTAGAAATCATGTGTCTGCATCAGTTATACATGATGGCTTTGTGGGGCTTTCCGTGATAATCTATGTGCTCATCCACTTACACCTTCGCCTGAATTCATAGCTCACGGTCCTGGGTAGACAGTGTGTTATGTCCATCAGAAACCACAAAAAACTGGACAGGAAAAAAAATTAATAAGATCCTATAATGCCTTTTCTGTAATCCCTTCATTTTCTCAGTACCACTTGCAGCAACTACCAGCAAACAACTGTCTATGTGTGTTTAAACACTGTGACAAATAACTTACTGTTCTATGTGTGTTTAAACACTGTGACAAATAGCTTGAATGGACATCATGCATGCACTTCTACCTGTACTGGCGAAGAGACTTTGCCATATGATTAAAAGAGCAGCAGTGATACAAGCCATGGTATCAGGGGACTTACGACTTTGGAATAGCTTCCCCTCATCCCACCAAATCAGAAAATTGTACTTGATTTGTATTTCATGAATTCAGGATTCTGCCATCTTGAGAGATTATAGGAGAGAAGATTGGGCACAGAAGACAGATAGCAGCTGGCAGAATCACTCACTGACACCACAGTTGAGTTTTGAGAGACATGACCAAGGGGTCAAACAGAGAGATGTGCATTCAGGACTGCCTGGTAAACTGGAAGATCACTTAATGCTGAGAAAAAACATGTTAAAACACATTTATCCCTGTAGTTTTTGGTGCAAAATACATCAAGTATTGATGGAATAACCCTCATCAGAAACATTAGGTAGATTCTCATCAAAAGTGGTCTTATAACCTACTAGCCATGGTCCTAGCTCATGTGCCATTCATTAAATCATGCACTTTTCAGTTCATGTAGGAAATCTACTAATGAGCTGATGAGTTAAATGAGCTTGCAAATGTTTCTTGGTTTGGTATTCTTTATGCCACAGGTGTTCATGGTGTTCGCTCTGTGGCTTTGCTTTTTTAAATAAGTAAGTTCCACCAAGATGTTCCTGGAGTGTGTAACAAATTCCCTGGTTCCAGCTAGGAAAAACACAGAAAGCACTGAACAGTCCATCTTCTGGGCATCAGTACTCAGCATTTTTGTCTATGTTCTTTCACCTTTCTCAATGATAATTATTTTGGTAATATTTTTTAAATGCTGGTATATTACTGACTGACTTCTGTACTGAAAAACCCTGTATATGCAGAGTGTTCTTCTGTCTTCCTTCAGGAAAGACAATGATCATCAGTGATACCTGAGCAGTACTACGCATATACACTATAGGGATTAGCAACAACAAAGAGAACATGAAATTACTGTTACTTGGTACAGCAAAGTCTTTCATCTGCTTGGTGGCAGCTAGTGGAGGTGTGACACCCAGTCACCCTCAATGCACTGCTTGACTATCAAGAACAAAGGCAAACACAGAAACATGGAATAGCTTGAAGAATTTCAGAAAAACAGTAGCTGGGATTGTGTTCCCATGAATATTAAAGGAAAACAAGCTTCTGAGAAGCAAATTACCTGTGTTCTAGGGTGCACTGATTACTATGATCTGTGAACCACTGAATCATTTCAAAGCCTGAGGTCTTGGGAAGACACCAGGTTACTTTCTGGCGCAAGAGTCCAAGGTAAAATAACAACAGCTGCTGTAGAGCCACAGCCTCCAGGTGAAGACAAGGGGCTATGTGTGTTCAGTATGAATTGTGTAATTTGCACTGTCTAGACCTCCTAATGTGATTGTTGCTTTGAAAATTCCAGACAAAAAGTAATCCATTGAAATACTGAGTATGAAAACAATGGCTAGAAAGGAAACCATGACGCAGGTGTATGGACGTGTTCAGCCACCTTTGATCAATAAGGCTGCAGCAGCTGACTTTGTGTCCTGGTGAGACCAGTGGCCAGGACCAACTGTCAGGTCCCTAGGAAGCCAAAGCTGCCAGAGAAGAGTGGCAGCACAGCTTTTCAGCTATCTCTGCCTTCACTCAAAAGCCCTGGTTTCCATCTTCATTCTCTCTTTCCTTCTATTCCTTCATATGTTGCTTGCTATTATGTTATTTCTATCCAATTTCTGCCTTAATAATAGACTAGAAAGAGATATTTTATTGAATATAGTTCTACCTAGGTATCCAGCCAGCACCATCAAATTAATTTCTCTTCAATCTCCAACTTGTGGCAATGAGAATTCTTTAATAAATTCACTCCATAATAAAATTCTTCAGAGTTTGTCTTTGAAAGAAATAGCAGAAATGGCTCAGTTAAAGTGTGAAGCCTTTGTCCTGACAATGTTGTGGCCACAGAGAAATAATTTCTTAATCAAACATATAAATATATAATAAAAGAAGAAACCTTGATGAATTAGGAACACAAAGCAATTTTCGCAATAAAAATGCATCAAAATTTGGAATGAAAGGAGCTTTATAATCTGAATAATTCATAACCATTTGGGGAAAAGGAGAAGTTTTCCCTGAGCACAAGAAACTGAAAGAACAGAAGCAGACACAGCTGGCACATAGACACAGAGAATATCAAATCCCGAATCTCCTTTTCTTTTGAAAGCAAATTTTCTGGAAAGACCTTAAAAAAATCAGGTACACAGGGAGACTGGGAAATCCCATCTTATCTTCACATCAGCCCCTGCATAGGTGGCTGGAATGCCTGTAGATAAGGCAGACTACAAAGAAAGGAACTGCCCTCAAAAGACTGTCAGGGGCTGCCTGTTGCTCAGGGGACCCAAGGAGGAGGCACATGTCCAGGTCCAGATGCCTCATTTCCCATGAATCTTTTGATGGAGCTGGTGGTAGGAGGTTTTAACCGGGTTTGTTGCAGAGATATGCCTTCTGAGAAATCTGTTTTGCTGAAAATTGGTCAGATTTTCTGCTCTGAAGCCATGAGGTGAGTCTTGTTGCAGGCTCAAAACATGAGCAAAGTTTTACTCAGGAAGGCAGCTGCCAAGACTGAACCTTCTTCTTCTAAAGCAGCCACTTTCGGCTAAGCAGGTGGGCTGCCTTTGGTTGGAGTAGAGTTAATTTTCTTCACAGTGGCAGGTATAGGGCTGTGTTTTGGATTTGTGCTGAACACAGAGTTAATAATATGGAGATATTTCTGTTATTGCTGAGCAGGTTTTATACAGAGCCAAGGCTTTTTCTGCTTTTTACTGACATGCTGGCATGGAACTTGGGCGTGTGTGGGAGGTTGGGAGGAGTCACAGGTGGGACAGGTGACCCCAAGTGACCAAAGAGGTGTTCCAAACAATATGACATCATGTTCAGGATAAAAAGGCGGGGGAAAAAGATGGGGGGATATTTGGAGAGATAGTGTTTGTCTTCCCAAGTCACCATCACGTGTGAGGGGCCCTGCTCTCCTGGAGATGCTTATCTGCCCATGGGAAATAGAGAATCAATTTCTTGTTTCCCTTTCCCTATGTACATGGCTTTTGATTTCCCTATAAGATGATCTTCATCTCAACCCATGAGTTTTTTACCTCTAACCCCTTCTATTCTCTCTCCAATCCCACTGGTTATGAGTGAGTGAGCTGCTGCATGGGGCTTGGTTGCTGGCTGGTGTTAAACCACAACAGGACATCGTGGGTCATGTCAAACAACATGAGATGCTTGTGTTCTCAGGCAGCTGAATGAAGCTCCACTTGGCTGGTCAGCTTTCTGGGCTACACTGAAGAAAACTCCATTGATTTCAAGGAGCAGCTGCAACAGTGAACTCACTTGTAGGTATTATAAATTATAGTATATATAAGTATTGTAAATAATGATATATATAAAATAATAAAATTGTATTTGTGTCTTAATTTCAAACTGAATGTCTCTCAGGTTAGAATTGCAATACCATGTTGGTGATGTGAGCAGGACTGTTTGTGGGTCCATACTTTGCATTTTCTAAGAGAATAAAGCACCAAAAGAACACTGTTCACTTTTAAGCAATTTTTAAATAGAAAAAAAGAATCCGACTTTACATGACTGAATTTGAACAGGGACTTGAAACTTTGGGTCAAAGTCATTAATCATGACTGAGTCCTTTATTCATTTTGTCAAGTGCATTGAGGAATATTACTGTGCCTGGAGGCTGATCCTTAAGCTTGCTCTGCAGCAGACAGGGATGTCTTCAAAGTCAGAACTGAGATATCACTGCAGCCACTGAAATCACATTACACTTGTTACCTCACTCAGCTCGGTAACTATGCAAAATCTGACAGATAGGAGCCTGCTGCCCCAGACATTGCATAAACATCCAACCAGAGACATTCACTTGCTGGAACATCCAGTCTCTAGGAAATAAGACAGGCAATGATAGGCAGAGAGAGCTGAGAAAGCACATGCACTTCACAAAATATCGAAGCTTCTTCTGGGAGCATAACATCCTGCCTGGTCAATGAGTTCTCTGGAAACCAGGTGATGTCCTGCAGCAACATATTGCTGAGGATGCCTGAGTTAAATCACTGAGAATTGTCCTGGATATCCTCACATAATCTGGAATTTTCTGCAACACTTCTATTCAGAGACCCATAAGAGATTTATTTAAGCAAATGTGCAGGTTAGAAGAGATGAGGAAAGAATGAGTCTCCAAAATCCTAACCCTGATGCCTCATGCACTAGGCTGTAACTCTTCTGTTTGTAAGGAAAACACACCATTTATTTGTTTACTTCCAGCTTAAATTTTCAATGTATTATCTTACACGAGTACATAGGTCAGCCTTAGTTTCTTGAATTCTTTCAAAGAAGATGGATTTTGACAATCAAAACAACACAGCAAAGCACACAGGAGTATTTGTGTTTGAAGTAGCAGCTGCATTTTTAGCAGCCCCAGAGAATAGGAGACACAGCAAGGCTCAAGGTGCTGAAGACGACGCTCCTGAGCACAGATACCTCTGATCAGTTTACTACCTGCCTGCTCATGCAAAGTAAAATATCTTTGCTGGATTTTGGTGAAAACATAAGACTTCAGGAATAATACAAATGGCAATTTCTGACTTGTAGCCCCCTACCATCATCTCTACTTTTTTATTTACTGTTTAATATTTGACAAGTCACATATCTTGTTCTCCCTTGTTAGAAAATAGAAACTAACACATCTCCCACTTCACAATTTTCTTATGACTGTTATTAATTTTTTAATTATTACAAGAACTCAGTATGGGCATGGAACATGTAAATATTTAAAAGAAAACCACAATATAGAAAGCCTTTATGAACTATGATGAGATCAAAAACCAAAAAGACTGTACAGAACAGACAAAATGAAATAACACAAAATTACATAAGCCAGCAGCTATTTCACAGCCTCTTCTGTTTTAAATTGCTACAACACCCATTTTGCACCCCAAACAGCAGCAGGACTATTTCCAGCTGTGGGTTCAGCCAGGTGGAGGAGGGTTGGGAGAGGATGGCTGCCAGCCTTGGTTTCCTACCTTTCCTGCTGGAAGCACCTCCTGGAAACACACAGTGAAGGTGTGAAAGTGTAAATCCTTTCCTGGTTACCAGGTAAGGTCAGCAGAGAACACTTCTTCCCTGGGACTCAGGCAGGCCATATGCCTGCACTGCCAAAGATGAGGACCAGAACTAGTGAGGTGCACAAACTAACTCAAAGTGACCACAGGGTGCTACATCTATGCATTAATAGCATGCAAGGTGAAAATACGTCTGGGAAGATGGGAGAGATGAAAGCAAAAGTACACTTTCCCCCAAATTTCTTAGCTCTACATTGCAGTGGCATGCTAGCTGGGCTGTAAGGTGTCCTGCTGATGGGTCTGCTCCACACAAAGCTCCTGCATGGCAAAAGACCTTCACCTTGCAGTGCTTATCCTCACCTGGTCTCAGCCTTTGTCTCCTTGCCCCTGAGCTGCTGGGAAGAAAGGAGTTTAAAGCAGGTCACCAAATATCATTGTTGCAGTTCAATCCCAGCTGGCAATTAAGACACTCCCCCCCATCCCCCAGTGGGATGGGGAAGATAGTCAGAAAAAGATAAAATCCACATTTGCTCAGTGCCCACTGACTGAGGCCCCCTGAGCAGCAATCAACAGCTCCTGGCCAGCTCTCCCCAGTTTATACACTGAGTATGACACTCTATGATATGGAATATCTCTCAGGCCAGTTTGAATCAGCTGTCCTGGCCATGCTACCTCATGGCTTCTTGTGCATCTTCTCTCTGGCAGAGCACAGCAAACTGAAAAGTCCTTGGCTTAGTGTAAGCACCACTTAGTGACAGCTACAACATCAGTGTGTTATCAGCATTATTCTCATACTGAATCCAAAACTGTACCAGCTGCTAAGAAGAAAATTAATTCTATTTCAGCCCAAACCAGAACAACCATTTAGCACTGTCCATGTCCCAGCTGCTCTGAGTTTCTGGTTTTTATAGCGTTATTGTGCTTAAATTATAGTTTCACAAAATTCCCCAGTCTGAGAGGAGAAAGTTCAAACTGGAAGACAGATGAAGGTGGTGGAGAGGGAAGGAATCTTATCCTGGAAACTTGTTTCGTAAAATTCCAGTTGCTGGCAATTTCATAATTTAATCTTGAACAATAAACCACAAACAAATCGGTTAATTTACATCTGTCCCTAGCAGTATAGAAAACAAGAAGTGCAAACTTATTTTCTATTACTATTTTCTAATATTTTCTATTATTCTATTATCTAGTTATTTTAGTGGAAGACTAGAATTAGGTGAGAGTGGCTCAGATTTTCTAATTGTATCTTTTTAACAGATAGTTAGATAGTTAGTTCAAATAAATTCAAACTAATTACAGATTTTAGATCCTCAATTTTGCCCAATAAATTCAGGGCTTTTCTGCTTAAGTAAGAAAACCCTTGAAAAATTACAGTTCTCTTCATTTTAATTAAACTCTTTTACCAGGAAGTAGCTTGTAAAAATAAATAACAAAAAAAAAAGTAATATTTTAAACAGAACTACCATTTCTCATTTTCTATCACAATGCTATCAGATTGCTCAAGTCATGAAATAACAGATAGATTCTGAAACCATACTATTACGGAGCTGTCTATATAGCTTATCCTTTGTTACCCAAGAAAAGTTCTAAGTTTAAAGGCAAAAGCTACATTCAGTTGCAAATTGACATATCTGAATGCTTATTAACCCACCAGAATCAACTTGTTTTTTAACAAAATAACTAAAAATGCAAATGTAAAGGACAGCTGAATCTGATTATTCAAATCAAGTTTTTTGTTGTGTAGACTGAAAGTGAATTTAAGCTCTGTAACTTAAATCCTTTTGTTTAAATCAATCAACCTCAGGGTTCTTCACTATCTGCAAAGGAATCTATTGATGGCTTAAATTCAGAAGAAACCCAAAGAAGATGTATAACTTTAGACAGGCAAAGAGTGCCATTGATTTCAATGAGATTAGTCTCTAAAACTATGGCAGAAAAGATTTGAGGCATCATATCTTTAACAGCAGAGCTCATTAGAGAGAAAACACTCAGACCCTCAGTCACACATGATTTGGAAGCAAAAAACTTGTGTCTTGAAAACAATTACTCAAGAGTTTAAGCTCATCACATTTAATCAGCTAAATGGTCTGAAAGAAGGGCAGGATGGTACTCATAATGCAGAGGGGCTATAAGCCTATGGAGAGGTGATATAGCTATTCATTTGCAGGAGCTCTAAAGGTAAAACAAGTGTCAGGTCTTGCCAGTGAAACAGATAAAGGAAAGCATGAAATGGCATGTACATAAAATTAACTTACCAGTTAACTACTGGTAAGTAAAAAGATCCAGATCTACTACTCCCTGAAGTTGTCAAATTTAATACCTAGGCTTATTTCTAAGGGCTTTTGGTAAACCTTCGTTAAGGTCGCAGGTGGAATTAAAAAAAAAATATAAAATTGTTTATCCATTGCAAAACCCAGGATTGGATTTGGTGACAGATGTAGTCTTTGCCATGTTCTTTGTTTCCTTTTCTGGATGATGAAAGTCACAGCAAAGGTGTCACATTGCTGTACAGGTGACATGGCATACACCATTCCTGTGTGAATGACTACACTGACTGTCCTAGCTTTTGTTTGAGGAAGAATTTGTTCAAATTCCAAAAATGAGATCCATAGTGAATGATTAAATCTCATGAACTTAAACAGGACAATGAAAAACTGGAAAGGAGAAAACCATTTAATCTCTTTCACACCAAACATCTTTCCCCAGTAAACTTAAAAAACAAACAAACAAAGAGAGAGAGAGAGAGAGATAAATAAAGAACAAAAAAGGAGTTGTGAGGCATCAATGTCAAATATCCTAACAATCTTCCTGAAAGTTTTCTTATTCAAATATTTTATTTCATCTTCAGGTAGCTCCTGTCTCTGCAGAGTTTCTGACTGGAGTTTTGATACTGGACTCATTCCGGGCTTAGGTAGCCATGGCCCAGAGCCTTGCTGTTGCAAAACTAGACAAGACAAAACAGCAAGAATTAACCTTTTCTTTTCATTAGCTCCCAAGGAGAGTTCCTATTGCACTGGAATTCATAGGGCTTTTTGACATAAAGGTTAGATCAGTTGTTTAGAATGGTAAACAAATACTGTGAGGTTTTGTGGTTTGATGAATACATTTTACTGATCCATCTGGTGCTGAAATAATTCACTTTATTTAGGAAGCTCAACACTGAACTACACTCTTTGGTAGTGTCATTTTGCCACACACGTCCTTTGGCCCTGATAGTTCAATCAATGAGCCCCCCTTAGCCCCCTCACTCGCTCACTTGAGGTGATGCACTGCAAGCAGCAAAGCTCCAGATGATTAAACTTCTGCTTCCCAGGAAAAATTCCAGCTGAATTAATGCAGAATTGTCCTAAGGTTTAAGCAACTGCTTTTAATTCATAAAAGCACAGGCTGAGGTCTGAGCAGAGCTCAAACACCAGTGCCTGCTGCTATCCCAGCCCTCCCCTCTGCCTCTCTTGCCTGCACAGCCGCTTAAAATTCTGCTCTTCACCTGCAAGTCTGCAGAGCTCTGCACCCGCCTATTGTTATTTAACATGTACCTCACAGTGGAATTGAATTGTTCCAATCAAGATTAGGTTCTGTTTCTCTATATGGTATGCAAAGCATGTCTGCAGACAAAACTTTCATCCATTTCTCCACCTGCCTTTTCGTTGTGCCCCACAACAATCTCACTGGCAGTTCCAGTGCTTTTTCATTCCCTTTCCTTCATGAATTCCTAATAAATGCCAGGCCCTCACTTCAAGCTCACTGAGTGTGGCTGCTGCATCAGTGTGCCACTTGCCCCACTGGCTCAGATCCCTTTCTGCAGCCCATATGCCATGTGGAGGAGAAAGGAGCTCAGGGTAGGAGGGTTTTGCAGTGCAGCACCGACACTTGCCCTTCTCAGATCACCCATCCATGTCACTGAGCCCCTTCAGAAACCAAAAAGGGGTAAAAAGCAGACTTCAAAACATGAGCTCTTGGGGTAGATGGTATTTACAATCTGTAGTACAAAGAAAGGAGTAAGCCCAAGCCTTATTGTAGTAGAAAAGGGAGAGGAAAATACTAGGTGAAACCTTGTCAATACATTGACTCAGCCAAATCGGACAATATAGGAGAAATGGAGGGTCCACAAGCAGTGACAAACCCCTAGACCAGGTCAGACAACATGGCTCCTCTTTGAAGGAAAAGAGTGGTATGACAGGATGTTGCACTGCTGGACATGTGGGGCTGCAGTAAAGGATTGCAAGTGGGGCCTGTCCCTGGCCACCAGCATCAGCCACAATCCCTACTGCTGCTTGCCCCTTGCCAGGGCTGGGACACTCCTGCAGCTGGGGGGGCAAGCTGAAAAGCCCCCTATACTCTGCAAATCTGCTGAGCTGATGTGGCTATAAGGATGCCACAGTCAAAAAGCAAGGGTTTCCAAGCAGTGCAATTCTTATATAAAAATAATTTATTGGTTGGGTTTTACCAGTTGCATAAACTCCTTAGTGTACAAAACATAACTGACCTTTGCTTTAAATCTGTGCCCAATAAAAGATGATTCCAACTGATGGTGGTCTTTGCAAAGTCTGTAACATGGTTCAGGGAAAAATACATTTAATTTCCCTAATAGCTGCTGACAGTCTGCGAAACAAATAGTTTTAATTATTTTCTCCTTGGTGAATTTCAGCTCTCATCATTTAATCAAAAAGTAGCACATTACCAACAATTGAGATTAAATGGAGAGACATACAGTAGGGGAAATAGGAAATTACATTAGCACTAAACAGTGACAAATATGTCCTTCTTACTGCACTCTTGTCCTGATACAGCAGAACATTTACAATGCCCTGATTGAAAAAACCCTTAAAAACTCAAATGACCCCTTTAGACTTTTCCCATTTATCCCGAGACTTATGAAAATGTCAATGTGGTCCCAGCAATTAAAAAAAAAATATTTTAAAGATTCTTTTCACTTGCTGATGAGCAATGTATAGATCTTACACTTTGGTGTAAAGTAAGTGTTACTCATTTTTTTACTGGTGCTACTGATGCATGAAAATAACTACAGAGCTAATCAATAGGTAATGACTGTATTTCAGGAGTAATGCTCTGTTCAGAGGAAAAAAATGACTGCAATTCACAAACAATTATTGACATCATGAAGCACATGAATCAATGCCCACTGGAGATCTGCACGTTATTTAAAATTTCTTCAGCAATATTTGTCTTTGTTCCTTAGTCCCAGCATAATTTTTCCTGCCTGTTACACTGTGAATATATTAAAGGTTAGTGTGAATATATGGATGACAACTAGAATAAAATATAAAAGCTACACTTCTGATGGATAAGTCCAACTACTAGTAGTAGCGTGACTATTACTGGAGCATTGTAGCCATGGGATTCCATTCTAAGCTCTTTCTTGCATATGACATTTTTTATCACAGAATGATCAAGACTTCACCTCTTAAAGGTCCAGTATAACTCCTGAAATTGATTTTTTTTTTTTTAAGTCTTCCCCATTGCTTCTTCTGACTGCAATGGTTTACTGCTGAGAGCAAGTGGAAGGACATGAGGTGGCTGCAGCTGGAGGTGGTGTGCCTCAGGGCTTACTGAAGTGTACTAAGGAGACAGATTTATCACCGGCTCCTACAGGGAACCAATGAATTCTTATAGGCCTAATTCTCTAAATAGATCTGTTTCCCTTGTTTTTTATTGTAATCTCTGTGTGGAGCAAAGGAAAATCATGAAATAGTCCAAGGTACAAATCTGAATGCTCATTTGTTAACACAGGGGAGTGAACAACGCATCTGCTCTTCACTTGCATAAACAAATATCAGAGATGTACAGGGCAGTGAAGAAGATGATTACCACTGGCTGTCACATTTTTCTTTTTGATTCACATATGGCTTGAGACATGGCTGGTTTACAGCCTGATATGATACTCCTTTACTTGAGGTTTTAACTGGAAATCAATTCTGCTTAGCCCAGAACAAACATCTGGTTCTTGCTTAGAAAATGCATTGAAACAACATCATGCCTGCCATCACAGCACAGCTACTCGAACACCTGACAACAGTTACCAGCAGCACCTGGTAGGAGGGACAGATTTTCAAAAGAATAAATGCCCAGCTGTGACTAGAAACATATTTGGGTGTCTTGCTACAGTTCTGCATAAGAAAACAGCAATCATTTTTAATTACTAACATAGTAAAAGGAGGAAAAGCAGTTTGGCTCTTGAAAAACCAGGGAGATTTATCTCCTAGTCTAAATTAATATTATGAAGAATTTACTAATATTTTCAGATGACCACAGCAGAACAAAAGCACTTCAAACAAAAAAAACATAACCACAAACAGATATCCAGAGAGAAAATAGCACTAAGGTACACATCTTTACACAACATGTTTCTCTAATGGAAATAGATACCTGAGCCAAGTATGCTCTTTAACTCTTTCTCTGAAAATATAAGCTCATTTCCAAAGAGCTTGCTTAGGGTAACTTTTTCCTTTTATTTTCACAAGTAGGAGAAATCATAAAAAAAGACTGAAAATTGCCTCAGCATACATCTCATTTGCAAGTAATGGGGAGCTCCTCAATCTCATAAATCTTACTTTTGTGTTGAAATGGAAATAAAATCTAGACAGTACGCTGGCTAGAGCTAACTGCTGTTACATCAAATATAGTTATTTCAAAACTATAAATGATGAAGTAGGCTCAATGAAATGGAGATGATCGCATAGTCCAGCACATATTCACATAACTTAAAAATAAACATTAAAAATGTATTTATGGGATGATGAGCAGGAAAGGAGCTGCTCTTCCAAAGCTCTGAGCATAGAGCCCTGCTGGGCCCTAGTTTTCCAGTTTAATTTAGAGAAAAGGTTACAGTCATCGATCTCATTCCCTGAGTTGTCACAAAAGCCAGACCTACGTATTTCATCATTAAGAAGCCCCACTGAAGAGGTGTTTTAAACATTTGCAATGGAGGTTAACTGACCACTTGCTAGCTGCTCTGTAGCTCTGCCCTTTCCTCTAACTCAAAAGCATATTAACTGGAGGACAATTGCAGATGTTCTCATACATAATCTACAGTGATAATAACAAACAGCAAATCAAATTAAAAGGATCTTGCAGTCTCCCAAAGTATTCAGAGCTTTGCATTTTGTTAGGGTTATTTATTCATCCTTCCTAAAAATTCTGCAGATGAGTAAGGTTAAGAGTGGAAGAATATTATTGAAAACTACTTAATAATATCTGTTTAGCTTGTAAACCTGCAGTAGGTTATGTTTTTGATAAGTATATGATTTAAAAGGAAATTACATTTTTATTAATATAATTTTGTATAATAAAAACTTCTATACTTGAAATTAAGTAATATTTTTACATGAAAATTATCTAATCTCCACAAATTCAAACAAAGGAACTCCAAAACATGAGAAATACTTCAGTCCCCTGAATTTTAGATACATCTATTTTTCTGTGTTAAAGGCACTGAGTAACCACATTAATACTTGCAAAAATTCTGTTAATTAATATCTACTGTCATCCAAAGTTTTACAGAAATACAAATTGATAGTGAAAACATGTAAAAACACTAAAAAAAAGTATATGCACTTGCTTAACAAAAATAACCCTCCACCTACAACATGTAAAAATAAAGAATTTTTTATGCAAGAGAGATGCTTACATGAAGAAATACCTGGTAGTACAAATGGCCCAGCAATGTGGTGTTTACCACAGAAACTATGGTGTGTTTAATAATTTCTTGAAGTAGAAAAGACACATGCATCTCAGTGACATGATTCATTGACAGATATTTCCACCATAAATATAACAGAAACCCTACAGGCTGCTGACAGCAATGAAAGGTGAATGAGAGATTACTGAAATACAGCTAAATTGCGGGTATCTTGAGACCTGTGTTTCAGTTCACCACACCATTTAGTTCTTGACAGTTCAAATTTTCTGTATAATCCAAAGGATTTATTTTGAAATCTAGGCAGTCATTCATTGCTCAGTCTTTTGGAGCACTGACACATTTTAGCTCTCATAACAGATCCATGGCCAGTAGTCTGCAGCAAGTCTATTGCTCTGATTTGAAAGACTCACCCAAGAAAGATCAAGTACTCAGTTTTGACCTCCCTATGATGTCACATCATGGTATAAATAAAAAAGGTCACCAAATCAGAAAATAAACCAAAAAAAGGAAAAAAAGAATTTTTAAAAAAAAATTTAAAATATGTAGTATAATTTCTCCATAAGAAAAATATGGCAGGTAGAAGTGAAAACACTAATTCAGGTCAACAAGAGTTGATATCATAAAAGAGGAATGTAATAACTTTCCTTCCCTTAGACAAAAATCCTGAATAAACTCTGTTCTGGAAATTTTAGAAATGTTAATCTTTGCCTTTCTAATCTCCTGCTAGTCTACTCTGGACACTCAGTTGGATTCAACTCCTCAGCTGACTTCCAGCAGGACTACAAGGCTGCTCAATATCAGTCATCTTGAAGGTACTTTAGGTGCAAACCAGGCACTGGGGGAAGACTTCAGACAATGGCCTTGAGATGTCTGTATAGAAACAGGGGAAGTTGTGGTCTCTCATTCAAGGGTCACACTGTGGCCCATGGTTGCCCAGCCTCTCTGCTGAGGGGTCTCTTGAGCATTGACCAAATTGTGAAAAGCCCCACTGTTAACACAGGTTAGAGACCAACCACATGGCTAAGTCAGTTATCTCTACAGCTCCATTTGCAATTTATCTTGGGTAGTTTATTTTTTAAAAGCATGCACAGATATTTTGGATGGGACAGTAAAAGATCTCATTTTCACTGAAGGCTCTTCAGGCTGGTCCATAGCTGTCATCTTCCCTTTTTCTCCTGTAATCAAAATCAAGGACTAGCCTATTGGACAGTTCAACACAGCTCATCAGCAAACTGGACAAACTACTGCCAAGAAAGGCAAGGATGCAGATGAGTTCAAGAAATGGCACATCTTCACCGAAGGTTTTCCTAAAGAAGGATTTGCTAGGTACTCAACAAGTTCAAAATCAAAATGGACACTTCTTGGAAAATCTTCACTTTGGTACTCTTATACTGGATTCATTTTTTCTTTTTAGCATGGGAGCAAACCAAATTAACCTGGGGCAAATAAAAAAGGATTCTAAATACAAGAAGAATTCAGAAGCAACAATCTGTCTTGGGACATCTCTGATCCAATTTTGCAGATAACCTATCAGCTGATCTTCTTCTCCAAAACCTATTTAAACTGCATCATTAAAAAAACACTTGTTCTTATAGCTGCCACTTTGTGGAAGCCATTCCCAGAGAATGACTCCAAAGATTAGAAATAAGTTTCTTTGTTTTTTTTTCTTATTTCTTTCTCAGTTTCTCAAGGTAAATACATTTCCAGTCACTTCACTTTAATTCATTCTTGTCTTGAGTAAACTGTTTCCCTAAAAGCATTCTTACTCCTGTTTGATTAAAAACTATTGTTAGATATCATTATATAAATTGACAATAAAAAGAAAGGGAAAAAAATTGCCCAGAGCTTCTACAGAGTGAATATGAAACTAGCTCACAAAAAATGTGTTGTCTGTATGGCAAGAGTGACAGCACTGGTTCCAGCCTTGAGCAGGATGGTACCTGCTCATATCTACAAAGCCTAATAACTCTAATACTGCACATTCTTTCTTTCCAGCCTGGAGAGCATGTTACAGATTGTATATCAACTGTATAAGAGCTGCTTCTGAGCACTAGAGGTACTTTATAATTCCCTTGGCCCCTCTAAGTAAACCACTGTATAGTGACCTGGAGATGACAAATCCAGGTATCTGAGCACAAACACATTTCATATTTTATCGCTTTTTCAAAAAGCTGGAAATATTGACACAAGCAATGACACCTGCCTTTAACCTAGAACTGTAATAAGTGAGTTCAAACTTTCATGGGAGAAATTGTACAGCCAAGATATATTTTGGATATATTTTGCAGTAAAAATAGTGCTTGAGGCTTGCCTTACCATGAGGAGAAAAAAAAAACAACTCAAAAATGAAAACTGAGCATTAAGTGTATATAAAATAATATTAACAGGCTAATTAAAAACAAACAAGAAAAAAAACAAACAAAAAACCACACCAACAACAACCTTATGCAAAATGCCCTGCTTCCTCTCTTCCAAATCTTCTGGAGTGGATTTCAAGCAATATCAGCTGAACGTAGTAATATAAACATCTGAAGTACTTACTACCTCTGGAGATTTGCAGGCCCTCTAAAGCGATTAGGGTTCAGTGTATCTGTGCCAGCCTTAATCCACTTCCTGAGATAACAGGCATATAAAATAGGACACATGTGCCACAAACCTAAACCAGGCAAGAAAAATAAAAGGCCAGCCCCAGATCAAGGAGAACCTCTAAGGAGCAGGATCAGACATGTCTTACATGCTTTACAAAAGAACAGTACTCCACACAGAGGATATGAAATCAAATCAGATAATCCTTAGTAGAAGAATATGCAGTAGGATTTGGAGCTTTTATGTTCAGATCTTATTTATTTATCAGGTTCTGATCAGCTACACTTATATAAAGCCACTGATGAAGTACCACAAACTTCATGATGATGGAAGTCATCATTTCATGTGCAAAGGAAAATGGGGACCTAAGTTCTTGTTACTGGTTGTGATGTATGAGAGTTGTGATAACTGAACTCCTCTCTGAAGAATTACCAGGCTACATTCACAGCTTGGGAAGTCATAAAAATAGCCTTTGTAACTGGATAATATGCAGCCCTGACAGAAAAAAAACCCCAAGTACACTGCCCCATAGTGTCTGTCCTACATAATTTTTAGAATCAAAAACCAGTTTGGGTTGGACAGGATCTTAAAGATCACCTAGTTCCAACACAAATTCCACTATCCCAGGTTGCTCAGAGTGCCATTCAGCCTAGCCTTGAACACTTCCAGGGATGAGGCATCCACAACTTCTCTGGGCAACCTGTTCCAGCACGTCACCACCCTCACAGTAAAGAATTTTTTTCTGAATGTAGTCTTTCAGTCTGAAGCCATTTCCCCTTGTCCCCTCACTACATGTCCTTGTAAAAAAAAAGTCTCTTTCTTGTAAGCTCGCTTCAGATACTGGAAGGCCACACTTAGATCACCACAAAGCTTTCTCTTTTCCAGGCTGAACTATCCTAATTCTCTTTGCCTTTCCTTGTAGGAGACATGCTTCATCCACTTAATCTTCATGGTGTCCCTCCACTGAACTCGCTCCAACAGCTCAATGCACTTCCTCTGCTGGGAAGCCCAGAGCTGGATGCAGCACATCAGGTGGGAGGCACACAAATATACTCACAGTCTGTATAAGTTTATTTTCAACACTCTGAGACACAAAAACAACAAGACAGCTTTTCTCTTTCTACATTTTTAATCATCTTAGGATAGTATATGACAAGTGACAGACTGAGGAAGACTGAATTTTGCATCTTAAGCTTGGCAGGCATCAATACTGAATAAGTCTCTTCCTGAGACACAGCTAGCCTCAGCCCACTGCTGCTGACTGCAGGGATGTGACAGGGCTGGGGCTCACAGCAAAGCCCTGCAAAAACAGGCCTGCCAGGCACACAGCACCAACTCTGGCTCCTGCTATTCATCCAAAAACTAACAGGTATACTAAATTGAGTAAAATATCGATAAGATAGTAAGTTAAGCTTCTAAGTTGGTGGTGGCTAGCTCCAAGATTTGATAAGCAAATAAGAGACACGGGAAGCAATTCAGTTTTTCAGTCCATGCCTGAGCCTAGGACCAGCAGCAGCACCTCCTTCCTATTCCAGGGACAGAAAACTAGGTCAGGACGATGGGGCCAAAAAAATACCAATATAAATCCCATCTCTGATAAGCTGTCCAAGTTCATTCTTGTTTTATTGCACATTGCTCTGGTTTCATCCAAATCCTCTTCTGCATATGTTCTGTATTTCCTGCAGAGTGCCTGGTCTGTGGCAACCTAACCCTTGTGGTTACTTCCCCTTTCCCCAGCACTGAGATGGCACAACACAGATGTAGTCATTTGCCTTGAAGAGACTCACAGACACAATTTAAACAGAATGTTTAAATATGTAATAATGTACACAAACCACTAGCTCTTCAGAGATTGTATTAATGATATGTTTGTGCCACATCTAGGATCAGGCTCCTTCTAGAAAAAATGGGGACTAGAGGAACTAAACCAAAATCCCTTCTTGTGTTTACCTATTAAAATCCACCAAATCCCAATCCCATTTAGCTCAGAACATAATGAAAACAAAAAGAATCATGTGAACTACATCTTGTAGTATTTCAGTAGTCTTATGTTTACTGTACACAGAAGTTTGTGGCTTGGAATCATAATCATCATTGTCATTACTAAAGCCAGAGCTACTTGTGACTTCTGAATTGAAAGTTTCCATAACTCACAAATTGGGTGGCGGATGATCCTGTTATATTAAAAAAAATATGTTTACTGTTTCCAGTTCATCCTCAAATGGTAGATGGTGCTTGCTTCCCATGGTTCTCTCTTGCTACAAACATTAGGCTATTATAAATACACATAGGGAGTACACAAAACTACCCATGTAAATGCATGGTGATATCTACCTGATAAAATGTGAAGGCACATCATGAATTGTAAACACTTATGAGAAATACATTTCATAAGTAACTGGGATTTCCTCACCCAGGGCTGCTGTAGTGAAGGCACATAATAGATTACAAACATATATGAGAAATACATTTCATAAGTAACTGGGATTTCCTCACCCAGGGCTGCTGTAGTGAAGGCACATAATAGATTACAAACATATATGAGAAATACATTTCATAAGTAACTGGGATTTCCTCATCTGCAGCTGCCCACGAGCACAATTCCCCACTTATATGGGAAATGGTTTAACACCTGAGAGCTGCCATTTGCAAACCCAGATGACAACGCATTACTTGTGCCCCAGATCTAAGAACAAACCTTTACAGCTCCTATTCTCTCCTGTGCACATCCAAAATCCTACCATCTTCAGTTCATTAAAAAAACCAACAAACAAACAAACAAACAAACAAACAAACAAAACCCCAAAACCCTAAAAAACCCCTAAAAAATTAACTTTGTGTACCTTTGGAAAGGATTCATCTTAATCAACTTTATACCTTTATACAGCACAGACATCTACAACTGAGCTAGTCACCAGAGGATCCCTTTGTCATTCACAGGGATAAACTGGCATTTGAAGGACTTAATTCAGCTGTCCAACTGTAGATATTTATCTTAGGATAAGACAGGTCCTGCAGTAGCAGTGACCATGAGGAAATCACACCTCTGATGCTGGCATTAACATTGTAACATTGCAGACTTTTAAAAAGTAGGAGACCTGTCAGAGGTGACTTTTGAACATAGATACCTTAGATCTCAGCTACTTGGTAGAACCTGATGTTTCATGTCAACCTTTGAAAACTCAAGAAAACCACCAAAAATTGTGTCTTTGTTGTTCATGGAAGAATTCCCTTACTTCACACTGAAAGGTTTTTCAATCTCCTTCAATTACTGGTAAGGTACAGACTGTCATATTCATAAAGGGGGAAAGGAAGGCCTGTAGATCTCCAGAATCTCCTAAAATTATTTTTCTCTGTAGTGAGTAGGGTCTTTAGGTGATAGGGGTCTGCAATACAAATCTCGTCAGCATTTTTTTGTTAGGGACACATAACTCACAAATAACAAACTAATGAGGAATCTAAATAGACCATATCTATATCTATATTTATATATACATGATTATGCAAATATATGAATTTATATATAAAATATACCTGAATATGTGCTCCCCACCACCTACTGCTCTGCATCTTTTGATTTTAATTCCAAATTGCTATTCACCCATAAGCTCATTTGGAGGATATTCCAAGGGAAGCCAATGGTCTTTCTGCTTAACTCTGTTTTACAACTCATTCACATGGAAGACAGAAACTGCCTGTAACTCCTGTTCTTACCCTTGCAGAATGGGTCATTTTATTGGGGCTGGGGTTGTCTCCTCTCTCTTTTCTTCTTTCTCTGAGAGATAAACTGATGAGAAAGATTAGTGGCTGCTCTGTGTCCTGCTGCCAGTGGGTTCAAGTTTCCAAGTAGTGTTACACTACTTGACCAGAATAAAACAGAATTTTAAGCACATGGTGATTGACTTAGTATTTCTCTGATGCATGAGGAAGAATTACAGTAGTGTGATGCTATAACCCGTAATTTAAAAGATTGTGCTAATGGTCTAGTAGAAATTTCAGGATTCTCTAATTTCCCAATCTTTCAGCCTCTTTTTTGAGACCTTTACATTACAGGCATTGAGGAGACCTTCTTTTAAACTGAATCAGTCCAGAGTCCCTGATGTGTGTTTGATCCACAGCAGGATTTTCCTCCTTTTTTGTGTTTTCTCCATTTTCAACAAGTCTGACTGGGGATAGATTACCACACAAAGGTATTAATCAAATACTTAGGAAAGTACCGCAAGGAATAGATTGACTGATGGAAAATGTCTTTCCTAACTAACTCTGTGGTTTCTGAATATGAAACCAGTTACAGATTACAGGATGATAGGTGCTGATGTGCTAAGACTGGTTAGGCTCATATATTTTCACAATTTCTTAACTGTTTACTTACTCTCACCACAGTAAAGCAATGGAGGGACTATTTTTCTCACTCTCTTGGATAAAAATTTTAATGCTTTCACATAAAATGAAATTATCTTCCTGGGCTGTCAGGTTAAATCAGCAATCCTCTACCACACAGAGTTAAGGATAAACCTTTTCTTACACAGTAAGATACACAGCTTCTGACATTTCAGTTGCTTACCTGTCCAAAACAATTTCACACAGGGCAAGCATGAGTTTTCACACAGTGCACAGTGTAGCTTTAACCTGTTTTTCTTTAGACCATTTCCTGGGCTAAATAAAAAGGGTGAATCCTACAAAAAATATTAGACATGGAGACAGTTTTCCTGTCCTGTGAAAAATTTTGAAAGAAGACAATCTTCCCATTTCACACTGTCAGAAGAAAAGGAAGAAAAGAAAAAAAAAAAAAAAAAAAAAAAGCTTCTTTTCTTTTAATTAAACAACTAAAACGGCAGGACAGGACATGAGACGTATCTCTGTGCACACTACTTCATTTTCTGCTTTCTCCATGGCTGTGTTTCAGCCTGTTCCAGCTGGCACTCTTCAAGAGGAAGCTTGGGTGTGGTTTGGGGGATAAGTCACACCAGCAGCTGCTCCAAATAAGTTATAAACAAAAACTTCAACATCCTTGACTCCCTGTGATGCACTGTGACGTAATCCCACCCACTTTGTGCTGTCTTGTACAGCAACCTTACGCTCCTCTGCGTGCCCTACGCTGAGGCAAGCAACACAAATCCTTTGTTTTCCTGCCATCAAAACACCCTGTCACAACCCTCAGCATGTCTCTTCAATTAAATATTTTAACAACTTAAACATTAGAAAACATGCAGAAAAAAAAAATTATATATATATCTTGGGATGCAGGGGAGTCACAGGTTCAGTGGAGACCAGGGTCCAATGTTATTTATGCGTGCACTGAGGGCCAGCCTACTTTGAAGGGGTCTGATCTGACTTTGAACAGACACACAGGGCTCTGTGTTCAGAAGGCTCTGTGCTCAGCAGTTACAACGAATAAAGCAGCCAAGCTCCATCCACATACCCCGTAACATGCAGGACCTGGATACTTAACCAAGTCCAGCGTTGCAAGAAAAAACCCAGATCACCAGGATTTGGGAGCTAAATAGTAGATTATTCACTAGCCTTCTCAGGCCAGTCTCTCCATATTTTCCCCTGGAAACATTCTATGGCTGTACAAATAATAAAATACTTAATAGATGGAAAAAAAGCTCTGAAAGCTTAAATCCCTGTACCAATGTGTACAAAAATGGTATCTGCTGAAAGATCAGTGTTACTGGATTCAACTGGATGGTTTTCTTCTCTGTGTTTTTGACCAGAAAAACCTTTTGTAAAAATTAACTGCAAATTATACGTTTCTGCAAGTTTTCATTTTGTGAGAAAAGCCCAGATTAGCTTTATGTGAGGACCACACACTCTCATGCACAGAAGATGTTGGTGCTGATGAATTGCTGCTTTCAGCTGTGGGATTTAATTACTCTCATTCTCTACAGCTGGTGTTATTGTGTGGTGATGTGTTTGTCTTCTGACACCTGGGGGGTAGGATGAAATAAATTTACTATGTTCACAGTGCCAAAGGGACAGTTTGAATAAGAAATGCTGTAATAAAACCTGCATGACTATGTCCTCTGGCATGAATGATGAATCCAGGTCCTTTAGATCTTGTTTTCTAGACATGCTTACAGACTGGAAGTATTTTTAAAAAAATGTTATAGGAAACTTGCACTAATGTTAAGCCTATTTTGACAAGTTGAAGGAAACAAATTTAGTTCATATTGGCTGATGTCTATCTAGTCTGTGCTCCTGAAGCCTTTCCCTTCATTTTTACATGCTGGTAGGGTCACTAATCCTACTCACTTTCAGTTTGTCAGTCAATAATCACTCAGGTGGCACTATGTCTTTGGAAATGACAGCTGAGACAGGATCTGATGCAAAGCCCTCCTTCCACAATGCCTTCCTAAATACCGATCTGAGCCGGCTGAAAGGCCCAAATACTTTATATCTCTGGTAATGACATGTTCACCAAGCTTGTCATAAATAAGGTTTTGGGGAACTTTACAACACTGCTACCTGTCAAATGTCTCTGATGCCATAATGAAGTCATATGAAGCACAACAGTCCCTGTTATCGGACATTAATGAGAGTCAACTTTTTTGTTTTGCTCTAAGGCATTTTAATTGTATCACAAGCAGAGACCATCTGGCTTAAGAATGAATATTCAGTATCTGCTGCAGATGCAGAAATACTTGGGAGGGAAATGGTACTTCCTGGTTTCCAGCTTGCATGGTACCCAGTGCTAAAGCTGGTGTGTTGCACAATTAGCTAAATTGCAATTTGATGCTCAATGAATTACTTTTTATTATTATTATCATCTCACTAATTAGTTTTATGTTTACTAGGTTGGACTTTATCTCTTCAAAAAGAAGATGAACTTATGTTAAAAATTACTAATACAATTAAAAATTACTAATACAATTAAAAATTACTACATACTTCACTGCATTCTGCAGAGGACTGTATCAACTCATCAGGCTTTATTTACCGAGAAGTCCTAGGGATAGAAATATTTTGTTTTTTGAGGAATAAACATAATTTCTCTCTTTTGTGACAGGTGCAGTCCATGTTTATGAAAAATACAGCGAAAACATTTGCAAAGTGCAAATTCAGAGTACCAAGGCAGACAACAACTTTTCTGAGAAAGACTCCAGCTGAGAAAGAATGAAACCATCACTTCTAAAGGGAAGGCATCAATTTCACAAATTTTATGACTGTCACCAGAACCTTTAGTTTGGCCTATCTTATTTCTACAGGAATGTCTCTAACTGCAACTTGCAGGGAGAAAAACACCAAACTGATTTGGGCAAGACTTTTCTGAGCCATGTATAAAGTCTAGAAGATAATATTTTGCAGTTTTAAGAAAATCAAGCTGTTAATACTTTGAGTAAATTATGCATATGTATCATGGCCTATTTACAAGACTGTAGGTCTATTTGTATAAGTAACTAAATATCTTGAGGCAGTTCCAAGGCAGACAGCCTTGTCTGCCACACTGAGCTGCCTCAAACACAAGCAGCCCAGCGAAGGTGGAGGCCAGGCTGCAGTCCCTAAGAGGTGTTTGATTTGTACATAACTGGAACCAGTGCTGGCAGAAATGCATTGAAAAGTAGTAGGGGCTCTGCCCCTTTTATTTTGGAATTAAGTCAAACAAGATGTTGACTCTCTCCTGAGGGAATGCGAAGTGATGCATTTCCTCACTGAAGCTCCCCGGGCTGTGCTGGCTCTCAAGAGTGCCATTGCAGTGAGTGAAGCAATTTCCAGCACATGTTTAGAACCCACTCTGGAATACCTCAGGGTAACAATAGTTAGTTAAGCCAGTATGATTAGAGAGCTATCATCTCATTTTCACTGCATTACTGCCATAATCCTAGAAGGAAGATTCATATAAGTGCTTGGGAACAAAATTCCAGGGGAGAAAAAATCCATACTATCAACTATCAGGTAATATTACCAGACAACTGAATTTTCTTGTACTCGCTTTCTTACTTTTCTTGGGGGAAATTTAACCTAATGCACCAGACCAACACAAGACTCACACAGACTTGAATGCTGAATACTGCAGCCCTCAGTAGAGCACTATTAAAATTGCCAGGCAGGCTTTCAATGTGAGCTTGCTGTGGAGCTAAACATCTCCTCGTGACACCAAACAGGGCGCGCCTCTGGGACGAAGTGCTCCCGAACACATAGATATAGCCTGAGCAATAAGCAGAGTGGAAGTTGGAGCTGTAGCTCAGAGGTCTAAGGGAGGATGGTAAGAGAGAAAGTAAGAATTTCCCTGTTCTCTGGCTTTTGGGAAAAACACACTGAGTGTTAGACAAAAATGTGAAAGCCTCAACCTCGATAACTGAAGCATTCAGATATCCAAACCTGAGGTTATTCTGACTCAGAAAGCAATTGATACATTTGCTTTTCAGACATTGCTCTTCCATACAGATCAGTATGTCTTTCTGTCAGTATTTCAAGGCAGAATTTCTTTTGAGCAGTATCTCATCTAAAGAAGAACGAAGCCATCAGGAACTATCAGTGGCAGGACTGTTGAAGTTGTAAGAATGGGAATCCCATAAATAATTTTAAATGTTCAGTGATATCCAATTCAGTGTCTAAACATCACCTGTATAACACAAAAATGTCTCCTGGGCACATCAATAAAACTGGCTGGGATTGACTGCTGTAAACAACAAGAGATTTGAAACTTACTCTCAGACACAAGAATTTGGTCAGGATTTTGTCTCTTCAGAAGAAATTCTAAGCACAACCTAAAAATCTACATGAAACTTTTATATTAGCAAGGTGAAGCAAGTCGAATGAAAAAAAACACTGCCACCCAAGACTGATATTTAAAATGGCAATCACAAGAGGCAAAACAAGCTTAATGTACATGGTTTGGCAAAGCTGCAGTCTGCTTCTTTAAGAATGCATTACTGATTATGAGCATTCTTATTACAATTTTATTGCAATATTCAAGGTGCACTCAGAAGATATTATTTTTCTTTTAAATATGGGTTTATTTGTTTGCATCTTATTTTACAGTCATTCTTCCAGCCTCCAGTTCATTTCTAAAATGAAAGCAACTGATATTTCCATATCAAAGTTTAAAATTAATTTGCTTTGTGGGACATGCTCCTTGATGTAAAATACTTCATTTTAATTAGGACATTTAATTTTCTCTAATGGAATCAGGTTCCATTTACTTAATCCAAAACTACTTTCTGAAAGAGCTATAAGCAGTACACTTTCTCAGCACAAGCCCTTCAAAGGCCTGTGTGCATGAGGAGATTGCACCTACACAGCTAAACTGATTTCAGCTTAATCTACTTACATCCCTACAAATCATTACCCATAACTAAGTCTGCCCCATTTCTGGATCAGTTTTTTTTTAAACAACTTTTTGTTTCCTAGCGCAGACCAGGATTGGATAATAAAAAAATCAAATACCATTACAAGTATGTGTTAAAATGGAAAACAATTAAAAATTGTCCCACCTCCCTGAGTACGTGTGTCTAGACCCCACATCTTGGAGCAGTCACCTCCCACTGCCACTTTTGTCCAACTTTATTCTTCCCTTTGCCCTCCTCTCTGTAGCATGTTGCGTACATGTAGACCATGCCAGATCATGTCTGCTCCTTTTTAAGAGAATGTACAAGTCATTTCTGAGGAACACTTTGCATATCCTGGCTCCATGTTAGGATGATGTCCTGCCCCCGTGCATGCACAGAAGCACGTGGATAGATCAGGGCAGAGATAACCAGTGCATAGGCACAGACTGTGAAAGGCATTCCCTTTCCCTACTGTGACAGCTTGCTCCCTCCATTTAAAATAAATGTTTGTTTGCTGGAAAGCCTGTCTTTATTGATTTTGTACATCTCATCAGCACAGAGAAATGCAATAAATCCCAAACACTATTACAAACTCTGAAACACCTTCAGCTCCAGGCCGACTGCAGCTTTCACAATGCAAGGGCACAGCAACAAAATGATATTAAAAACAAAATACCTTGAAAAATAGCCAGGCTGTCATCCATTTGACCACTTTCACAATCCAAAAGACATGCTTGTAGAGCTCAGTATTCACTACTCCAGGGTCTACTACATTAGCAGTCACATGGCTTCCATTTGCAGTCAGAAGATGCTGTAGTCGATAGGTAAATAACACAAGGGCAAGTTTGCTTTGGGCATAGGCTCCATGGGGTGAATACGAACATCTGTACACAGGAGAGAAAAAGAGAGGGAGATGTCCATAAAAATAACCAGAAGGAGAACAGAATTGCACAAACATCAAATGTACCACATTATGCAATATCCAGATATACACTGTGTCGTCAGAAGAAACAGCTTATCACTGGCAGGCGTGTTGTTTACTCAGGTTCTGGAGATTATTCCATCAGACACCAAGTCTTATTTATAGCAGGGGAAAATATTAAAATAAAATTACATAATACCTGCCAGAATCTCTCTGTCAAACTCTTTAAACTAGAAATGCTGAGGCATCAACCTCTGGGCTATCATCACCTAGAGGCCCTCAGACTTCTCTCCCCTCTTTTGCTTTGCTCTTTCTAAACACACACACCTGATTCCTACCTATTAAACCCATACTGCTTCTTGTTGCTATTACTATTTTTACTGCATCAGTACCTACTAGTTGAAGGCTCCTGTATTGGGACCAGTATGTATGAGTAAGGTATTCATTGCAGCTGCCCTGGTCACACACCAGATTGTGCACAGCTAAGAGATTGATAAAAATATGGGGCAAGGAGAGCAGCTGCAAGTGTAACCACAGTTTACATAGTTTACAGGCCCTATACAGCCTTTAAAGCACAGATGGCTGGCAGGGTGTGTGCCAAAGAGGTATGACAAAGGCACACAAATTCCACAAGTTACAGCAAAACATTACCTGTTGAGACTCCTGTGCACCTCTCTCATCTGGATGTCAAATGTGCCTTTCTTTCAAATCAAGCTTTCTAGGAACTTCTGAGTTGGGTTTCATTGCATGCAGGCAGCAGTAATTTTTTTTTTTTTTTTTTAATAAGCAGGCTAGTTTCAGGCAAATTAGCAGGTATGTCACTTAAAATGCTCTTCCTGACTGGGACCTCAGCATCACTTCCACAAATTCCTGTGCCATAACAATTCACTCCTGTAATTACTCCAGCCTCTCATCTAACCTTTTTTGTGCTTAGCAGTGGCATTACAGACTCATACTTTGCTCATAGGCAAAGCAAGCAGGAGCTTAAAGCAACAGGCTCCTGGGAACAGAGAAACTGCTCCAGTCCACATCCATTTTGCCTCTGCTAAAGCCTGGGGAAGTGATGCTGCATGCTGCAGCTGCTGCCCATGTGGACTCAGGGGTTAGAGTCCATACAGCATCAGAACCTTAACCTGTTGGTGAAAGGTGATAGAGGGGCAGCTAACCAGGAACAGAACTCTCTTTCCTAGTTCCTTTCTTTCCCCTAGATGTTGTCTTATCTCTGTGGTGGCTGCAGCTACAGCTCCATCCTCTACACCATCACCCTAAGTGCAAGAAATGCCCAGACTGGGGATGCTCTTACTCTGCTGTAAAGCCTGCCTGTGATTTCTGTGGCTGTTACTACATGCAAGTTTTTCATTTTGAATGAACAGTAAACATGTGAGTTCATTTTGTTATCTCATTCTTGTTGAATATCTTATTTACAATATCCTGTGCACTTCATCACAGAAAGCCCTGGATGTTAAGAATCAGGTGGACTCTCTACAGAAGTATAAGGCTACTGAAGCAATTTAACTGTCCATCTTATCTGAAAGGACTCAAAAACTTGGAGACACCACAGCAGTACAGCTTAGCCACAGGAAGTAAAAGACAACACTGAACCTACAGTGCTTATCTTTTCTTTTTTATTTTCTCATCTTTTTTCTTGTACAAGCAAATCACAGGCAGTCTCCACAAGCATGATATAAGTCGAGAACTAAAAAGGAGAACTGATTATAGGTGGCCCTTGTGCCAGCCAATGGCCTCAGCTGTTCTGTGCTGGATAACATACCTTCGTTATCATGAAGAAAGAGATCACCTGCACCTTTGGGCAAAATGGGCTATTTAAAGAGTAAAGAACAATCACTGCATGAATATAAAAGTCACTTGGCATTAGTCAGGAAATTGCAGTTAGATTTTAAATTCAGTAACGTCCACGCTCTGATCTGAGACGCTCAAAATGTCACCTTATGCTTCATGCATATTCCAATCCCTTTAACTTGAAGGACCAGATCCTCAGCTGCTACAAGCTTCTCCTGTGCACAGCCGTGCAGGGCAGAGCTCACACTACCCATGGGAAGCAGCATTCATCCCAAGCCGCCTCCGGCAGCCAGCTGGCAGCCAACCCTGGCACTCCTCCATCAGCGCCGCCATTCCCCACTGAACGCAAGCTGGGGCACGGGACAAGCCTCCCGAGTTGAACTAGAGTGATCTTGTCTGGCAAGTGGCTCGCAGGGAAGCAGAGCTGGGGACTACTCTGACTTGTTCTGCCTGGGTCTAGTCTGGCCTTCAGTAATCTTCAGATGTCAGGCAGGAGGATGCTGAACGCTCCCCACGACTCTCCATTCCCACATTTTTTGTGAGTACTGCTTTGACTTACTTTGTGGCAATGAAGCATGAACTACAAGGGCCAGATCCTCCAAAGCCTTCCATTTTGCATAGATATGTATGTCAGAGAAACATGAGTGCTGAGAAGATATAAAAGCTACCCAATCAATGAGGAAGCCTTTTATATCACAGTGCAGAGATGCAAATGATCTGCAAGGCAGCCAGGAATCAGACTTCAATAACATAATATAGATATGAAGAATATAAAATTGGATACACAGAGCAAAAAATGTCTGGCAGAACCCCTGCAATGATTACCTTCTCTCTTCCCAATTTCTGTGTGTGTGTTTTTCTACTTTCCAGGAATCTGACATCAATGGACTACATAAGACAGAGGAATAACAAGACGCAGAACTGATGAGGATTTCTGTTGAACAACTGTTTTGTTTGTCAGACCCCATTTTATTAGAATCACATTGTTTAAATGCCATATTGAAAAAATAAATCAACACAGATTATTTGACTTTCTTACATCCAGTGTTGACTTTATGCATCAGAAAAAATAGGACCACATAGGCACCTGTACTTACACCATGATTCTGCATCCTATGCACACATATGTAGAATCACAGAAGGGTTTGGGTTGGAAGTTTAAAGCTCACCTAATCCCACAACCCTACCATAAGAAAAGATGTCTTTCCACTTGACAAGATTGCTCAAAGTCCCCTACAACTTGGCTTTGAACGGATGGGGCATCCATACTGGCTCTGGACAACCCATTCTTGTGCCTCACCATCCCCATCATAAAATGTCTTTCCTTTGTCCAATCTAAATCGACCCTCTTTAGTTTAAAATCATAAAATGCATTCCTCTTACGCATGGATTTATCTGGCTTTAACACCTGTGTCTAAATCTAGCCTCTCTTGGCAGTTTATGCTCTGTATGCACATTTTTTACAATGAATAAAAGTATAATTGCATACTAAGTAAAATAATATTGACATTATGCATTTCCACATTTTCTGAAGGTTCTAAAATATTTCTGAAAGTGCATACAGGAGAGCACAGTTTACCAGCAAACTGTGCTAGCAGAGCAGTGTGCACGAGGCACCTGTGACACTTGGACTTTTGCTGCTTTGAGGACATAGAGTATTGATGCTTCACAGCCAGGCAAGCAGACTTCGAAGCAGAAAAACTCTGCCTCCTAACTCAGCAACCAGCCAGGCAAAGGACTGGAAGCTCCCAGCTCCCAGTGGTGGATGCTGGTCAGTCAGCTAGAGAGCTAAGGAGGTACTGGTGTTCAATGCTCAGGATACAACCTAATAAATACTGCCCACCCAGCTTGGGTGATGCCTGACAGCATGTGCTGTGACATGGCAAGCCTGTACACAGTCAGCAGCCAGGAAAAGTGGAGCAAGGACTTGGTGGGAAGAAGCTCAGTGGGAAAGCACAGCATGCCTGGCATCAGTAGCTTGGAGTTCATGCTCACTCCCTTGTTTG
The DNA here is from genome assembly GCA_013400275.1 of Rhadina sibilatrix. Classification (NCBI taxonomy): domain Eukaryota; kingdom Metazoa; phylum Chordata; class Aves; order Passeriformes; family Phylloscopidae; genus Rhadina; species Rhadina sibilatrix. The sequence goes on from VWYO01000330.1 coordinate 561,894, forward strand.
AGTGGGGCTCGCTGTGCACCACTCTGCCTACCACAGAAAACATCCCCCTAGGGATTCCCCCAGCATTTTGCTGAGTCAGTTCTGATAAAACAGGGCAATGCTCAACTAACTATACGAAAAGTACAGGAGTAGTAAAGGCAGGCAGAATTTAATTTGCTGCTTTGAAATCTGTTCAAGAGAGCACCAAATACACAAGATGTTCTCCTTCCTTTGAAAATAATGTTTTATGGATTCTATGCTGATGAATAAAGGATCAGGATAAGGCAGGTTCCAATTAATTTTTAGCAGAAGTTCTTACTTCTAGCTTAGGGTTTTTTTACAATATAAGCTACAGGTTTGACTTACTATTACAAAAATTAGGAAAGAGCAAAGAAGGGGATTGTTTTGAATTTTTGCAAGAACAAAATAAGTAGGTATTCCATTATGGACTGAGTGCCTTGAGGTTTGCTAATTTTTTTTTTTTTTTCCTTCTTCTTGTATTTTATTTTCTTTTTCCTTTTTCCTTCTTTTCCACCAGAATCTGATTAGCTGATTTTGCCACTTATCTCCATGGTGCTGTCTCCAGCAGCAAGTCTCCCTATGGAATGTATTTTCAAAAAGTAATGAGAAGCCAAATTTCAAACTGAAGCCTGCAGTGGCTAATTAGGTGTTTAAATATGGACTCAGCTGCTACCCCAGTTTGAAAACTGGATTCATGTTTAGCATATCTCTTGGCAGTCGTACTTGTTTCTCCTCAAGTTGGCTTTAGTTAGTCTGTTTTTGACAGTGGTCTCCCACTTATGTCTAGTGATCCCATATTTAGTAAAGAGCACTAAGTGAGGTCAGGGTACCCACTGAGTAACAGGGGAAACTGTGCTGCTCACAGAGATCACTTCCTTCACCCTCCTGTGTGCGGGGCTCTCTTGCTCCTCTCAGCTTTTTCACTCTCATTGAGGGCTCCTTTGGCAGTGTGCACACGTAACAGACATTACAGACTCACTGACAGCACCCTGTACCCCACCTCATCTTGCTTCAACAAAAGGCTCAGAGGACCTGTGGCCATGCTGACTGGCACACTGATTAGTTTAACCCAGCCAGTGACAGCACTGAAGCTTTCCTGTTGTGAACCTTTCACAATTGTCTTGCACATCATCCTCCTTTTACCTGTCAACATGCTCCCCAATTTCCAGTGTGTTAATTTGCCTGGAGGGCAGGGGGCACCAAGATGAAACTGCAGAAAACCCAGCTGCTATGTGCTCCATTAAAAGACAAGTGATGCAAAACATGACTTACATGCTGGGCTTTTTAATGAAAGGCCACACAAAATTTCAATATATGCCTTAGGATGAATCAGGGAATTAAGCAAAACATAGGCTTGCTGTATTAAAATGACTAAAGCTTCCTAATGATTTATGTATTAATCTTGCAATACATCATCACTATTGCTTAGTCAAGACTATAAAAGTCTATTATTAAATACTCACAAAGCTTTCACAGTCTTAAATTTTCTTTCTTCAGGGAATGCAGCATGAGATTTTTCAAGTTTTGATAGATTTTGCAGCTTATTTTGAAGCAGCTAGAGAAATATATTGGAAAATAAGCATGTCTTTACCATTTATCGCAAGCAGTTTCTTTCTCTTCTCTTATGACAAAGCTTGAGTCCTAAATATTGTTTATTAAATTAAAGAAGGCTTCCTGGCAGTACTACATACATTTTTCCTGTGAACACATTTTCTGAGTCTCATTAATTGTGATTTTTTATCAATAAAAATCAATCAAACAAACAAATACATATAAGGAGAAAAAACCAAGCTGGAGAAATGAGAATAAATATATTACAACTGACAACCAGTATTTTACCAATTGAAAGCAAGAAGCATATAACATATTAGTAAAACAAAGCTCAAATCTAAGATATTAACTTCTCTGCTTTTGAGATGCTGTTGCAGTTATGTTTTGTACAGCAGCTGTCATGTTACCAACTGCCATAGGCTATTGCACAGTCACTCATCTCATGTACATGACTGGGCATTTTGTGTGCTCCTGAGCAACTTCTCATGTACGTCTTCATGTACATTTCTTTCATATATGTGATGTGTAACCTTAAAAAATAAATTGTGACAGTATACATATAACAGTTAAGGTGGCCGAAGCATAAACCTTGAGTGACTAAGGAATGCAGCATTAGGGACTCCTGAAGAGCCCTCATGACCCTGCAATGAACTTGTTCAAAAGGAAGGCTACCAGACCAATATATGAAATTAGTGGTTCTACACGAGGTAAAAAGCAAATCCTTCATGTCCTAATTTGTGGCATGGCAGTTACTTAAGCAGTCATAGGCCAGTGGCAGAGCAAACCATCTTGCCTTTCATTCCTCTTCCTGCAGCAAGCTCTTTGGTTCCACATGCTGCCCACACAGCTCTGGACAAATCCACCTTTCAACTGTAGAAAAATAATATTTTTCTTCCTGAAATCAGAGCATAAGGGTAAAAGCCCAGCGCTAGGAAATGGTGTCTCTGTCTCTCTAACAGGTAAAATGTTGGTAATAGTCTCAGTAACTGGTATCTCAGCAGATCAGTGACTCCTGCCTTGTGCTTAACCCACAGCGCACAAGCTGGAAGGGAGCCACAAACTGGAAACTGGGTGGTGTTTTGGTTTTTGTTTCTTTTTTAAAGCCAGCTTCCAGCACTTCACTATATAAATACATGACATTCAGTGACTAGCCCCTTCTAATAGCCTTTAGGAAATGCAGGGGAAAAAAAATTAACTTACTGTCTCTTGAGGACTACATTTAGTAAAGAAACATAGAACGTCTTTATTTTAAAATCATTTATGAAAGGTAAAATAAGCCAGGGCTTGTCATCCTGGGCGTTACTGTCATCCAGATGGAATCAGAGCATCATTTTTCATTTGGCTGATCCCTACTCCTAATGGCAGGAGGTGAGATGCCAAGAGCTATTCTGCTCTACTGAGAGCTGCTGTGTGCTGCTCAGTTGCTGTGTGCTCAGCATAGCTCTCAAATGCAAAGGCTGGTCTTCTCAAAGTCTCACCAGAATCAGTACTTTTAAAGAAGTCAATTTTTTTTTGTTTGTGTACAGTTGGTGTTAATTTCAAATGTTTTGGATTATTTTAAATATCAATGTCAAATTCATATAATTACTGTAATTCCATTCTTCCAGGAAATATATGTCTTAATTTAGAATGATATAAATTGCCACTTTTCTACAGTCAAGGCAATTGATGCAGTGTTAAGTACATGCTAACAGTTGAAGTGGTATTTGAGCATAATAGTAGCCATTCATTCAATTAAAAATTTCCATTAAACAAATGAATGAGTAAATATATAAATGCATTGCTTTGCCCAAGAAAAAGATCATAGCTTCAAGGTCTATACTCTGTGTCCTCATGACCCTTTTGAGGGATGGGGAAATAACATGGACACATATCTTTTCATATTATCTCTTGGATGATCTAGATCTCAGGTTATTGAGGATTGTCACACATCTTGTAAGATTATCTATAGGATTATAAATGGGGCGAGTTACTCTTCACCCACTTGTGGAAAGCTTCCTACCTCTCCTGTAATAGAGCTTTTAAGTTGAAGGAAGTCATTGGAGGTTTCATGGTTTCTTTGCTTCCACCAGAATGCTTGTAGGACCACAAAAACCCCAGAAACAACTTGAATAATCCAAAATATTCTTAAAAAAGCATTTTGAAGCTGGTGTAGACTTTTGCAGATTAGCTGCAGGTTCTGAGCATTTCATTCTGGGACTCAAAAGGAACTGCAGGGTCTGAATAAGCATAATGAGTGAGGTGTTGCCGTTTCAAATCCAGCGCATTGCACCAGCCGTGGTTGGCAGATTTACAGGAGACTATATTTGGTGTATATGCAAAGATAATTTAAGGTTTAATTGTGGTGGTCTCAACCCACAGCACAGTCCTGGATTTAAGGAGGGGCTGAATGTGTTCTGCAAGAGCAAACATTCATCACACTGAAGGACTGGTCTGTCTTACTGGAGGAAATGTGCCTGCAAAATCCTTTTTCCTTTGAGATATCTATAACTGCTGTGTAGAAAATTCTATGCTATCAATATTTGTTTGCAGAAATAACAAAAGATTAGCAAGCCTGGGACAACATACTTTTGAAAATCAGTTTCTGCTTGTTGAAACAATTAAAAAAAAACTTCTGGTTTTTAGAAGTTTTCTTATATAGTGAGAATATGAACATGGCAGCTTTAATCTGAGTGATAAAAGTGACTAACTTCCTGTCTATGAGTTAAGACAAGGAATAAACTCATAAAAAAGACATCTATTTGCTAAAAGCCATCACAAGAAGCCTTCTCCCCAGTTGGAAGACCTTCCTAGGTTAAAGAAGAAATACAGCTGAATGCCAACAGGTACCAGGAATTAAAATGTGGAAGTTTTCTACATCCATGAAATTACTCACAGTCCAGACACAACAAGAAAGGCTTTTGTTCTTGTGAGACTGTACATCAATAGCATCGCTCATCCACTATCCAAAATCAAGTGGGATTTAAATAAGATTTAAATAAGGAAGGGGCCTGTGAAGAGGGAGGGTCTTATCTGAGGAACATAAAAATACCAACTTAGCAAAACACAAAAACCTACAAGAAAGAAGATACAAAGGAATCCATAGCCAGCATTGCAAAGTACTTATTTCTAAGTACTGTAAGGGACAGTGTCAGCAATCACTTTCTGTACCATTTGGCTTTAGAGCTGAGTTTTGGGGTTTGCTTTATAAATTTCCCAACACTGTGTCACCCTGAAATACTGTAAACAGGGATCTGTAATGGAAAACCAAGCATTTCATAAGAAGGGGCATGACATGGCCTGGGACCAGAATGCTTAAGACCTCTTGCACTTGCAGACATGCCAGAACCTAGTGAAATCTGGCAGGTTTAGCTTTCCAGGAAATGACAAGAAGTTTCACGTCCTGAAAAACTAACACTGTCACTGAGCTGCCCTGCCCCAACCCTCACTGAAAAAAGAATGTAAAGAAAATGCTGCTTTGACAGATTGATTGATTGACTGATTGATTGATTTTTTGTGGCAATTCAGGTACTGAACATGCCCACCACTCCTTTAACATCACTGTTAAAAGCTCTTGAGCTTCCCCTAAAGCTACTGAAAGCCACAGTACTCCTCAGTCTCTGACCCTCTTGGGAAGCTGTGACTGCTGTGTACAGCTGCTCTCCACCTCCCATGGCAAGAAAGGCTGGGCTACCACAGCATCCAACATATAATGAGAACAGAAGAAATGGACCAACAAAGCTACAACTGTATGATACAGTTATATAGATACAGACATTCTGGCAGTACTAAAACTCCTGGGGGCTAAAATATTTTATGTTTACAGAGAGTCATTTTACTTAGAAAGCGTAGTTTTCACGACATATTTTTTATCGAGAACTTGATTTAATCAAAAGACCAATTTTTCTTCACAGGTGTAAGTTTCAACTGCTTGGTCTGCTTTTGAACAGATAAAGTTCTCCTCTGAACAAAGAGGTTTAGGATGAGGAATAGAGAAAAGGTTAAGAGTTAGCAAATCAGAGAGGCAGAAATCTGCCTTCAGCACCCTATACAATACCTCATAATCCTTAAGGCATGTGGCAAGACATGGAATGTATGGCTATAAAGAAACAGGAGCAACAGCCGAGCTGAACCTGGAGGGGGTTTCTGGAGGGTGATCTGAAAATTTTGACCATTTCTCTTAACACATTATTCCAGGGATTTACAGGCATGTGCACCAGCCTTCCCCAGCTATGCTAGGCAGCCCAAAGGACAACTCCACTGACACGATACTGCAAGGATGGTAGTAGCTAAGGCAATTGAGAGAAATGCTTAAAACATTTGAATAATTACCCAGAACCTGAACTCCAAAGCTTTTAACGTTCATTCAGCCTCAATGAGTCTTTTTGCTAACAGAAAGTTATTAAATTAACCTTCCCCTCTCCAGGGCAACAAGCTCTCTCTCTGCTCCCAGTTCTCCAAGTCCCTTTTGCCCTCTCTATCGCATGAATGCAATACAATAACTTTCAAATTGTCACAGAACCATCTTGCCTCTCTGGAAAACAGCACATCTCTGAGAACTACTCTCCTGAATGCCAGGCAAAGCTGGCTTCTCCCACCCAACCCAAGGTGCAGGGAGAGTCTGGGCAGCAGGAGCAGCCATATCTCTTCCCAGAATGCTGTGATTTTGAACTCGTTCAGAAACACCATGTCCTATGAAACCAATTACCGTTATTAATAATCCTTTGTTAAGAACATTAATTCCTTTAGACAGAAAGGAATTTAGCATTGTGACAACAAAGTAGCTACACTTAATATCCCCAAATACATGGTGGTATCAGTGTTACAATCTATTATTGTTCTGCAGAAGTCAATCAACCCTAAAAGCATTTTGATTAGACAGAATGAAAATATATTCATAAATGTAAAATAGAAGCTTTCTGAAGTTGACATCCTGACTTAAATTATTTATTTCTTTGTTATTGGTTGCAGAACAGACAAGAATGGATAAAACACTTGATGCATTTGAGATAGAACTCTGTCTTTTAAATTGACGAATTGGTCTGATGATACAGTAGCCCACATATTTTTTAAAATTAACTTATAGAATTTGAGATCTGTGCCTTCCCCAGTACACTCATTTTCCAGGCCAGTCATTTTTTGCAATTAATGCTAATCGCTGCAAACACAAGGGATCATTTTGCAAAGCAGCAAATGCTTTTGCATTTATACAGAAAGTATTTGGCAAAGAAGGACTTATGTGCGTGCAGTAAGCATTTAAATACTTATCATCTAACTCTATACAGGAGAACTTGATAACCTGCTGCAGGAGGGACATGTCTAAATGAATACAGCACTGCACTGCAGTTGGCATTTGGTCCTGTCAAGGCAACATGATTTAACTTGCAAATAGAACCAGGATATGCAATAGAAGACATAGTGGAGAAGCTGCTTAAACAGCAGAACTCAAACAAAACCATATATTCCATGAATTAAATAAAACCTATGATAATATGCATCTATGTAATGATATAGAGCAATCTTTTATGATTACAATTTCTGCATTTTTCACAGCATTTTATTGAACAACAATCCAGTGACACAGCTCTTTATATGTTATTATGAAAGACTTCTGTACTAACTAAATTGGATTTACAAAAAGGGGTAATAATGAAAACCTCTCCTACTTCTTTTTACAAATTTTCCTTTATTATATAAAAATATAGAAAAATACCCAACACCACTATGCTACTACTATGCTACACCAACTTCATGTTTGTTTTTGCTTGAACTTAAGATTTTATACTTCTAGGTCTTCCAGTCAGAGAGAATGAAAAAACTTTAAGAGACACATCAATCATGAAAAGGCACTGAAGAAACTAACTGGATATTTGAAAAATAGAAGCCTTTCTTTAGAAAAAAATGTTGACTCATCAAACCATTCTTACTACAAAAAAAAAAAAAATCCA